>JAOTRI020111956.1:0-12932 GCA_028564885.2 Zoanthus sanctaehelenae | reverse complement strand
TTGTTGCATGCAATGTTGCATGAAATATTACATCGTGTGTCCACCTCTAAAACACTTGTTGCATGCAATGTTGCATGAAATATTACATCGTGTGTCCACCTCTAAAACACTTGTTGCATGCAATGTTGCATGCAATGTTGCATCGTGTGTTTGCGTATTTAGTTATAGTCCGCAAATCCTTGTCAATTTAGTGCGTTGCAGTTTTAGCGAGTAACTACAACTAGAGTTTTTACTAACGATATAATAATATTCATACATTTTGTATTTTCTATTGATAACTGGAAGAAGTTTTTGTACGAATTCATTCATCATCTGTTCATTCTTAAATTAACCTACAGTAACAATGTAAGCTTTTCAAACGAACTAGTAAATTTTTTCCTAAGCTCATTATTCTTCATTTTTTGGCGATTTCAGCTTCAAATTCTCATTTCTGTTCTTACTCAAATTGGAAAAAGAAACATAATCGAAGGATAGCAAAACAATGCGCGTCACATTTTGTAATGAATGTGAAAGACTTCTTGTGTTGCTAAGTTAATTTGTGAGTTTTAGTGAAGTCTCTGCGTAAAACATTTTCGTAAATATTCAGAGCCACAGCCTGTGATTGTTGTTAAATTGTTCGTAAATTTTGGCCAATTTGAGCCTGGTTCTTGCAAAAAAGCGTTTACCTCTTAGCAATAAGAATGACACATGCTTGTAATCTTAAATATTTGTTATGATATGAGCGACAATAGAGTCACACATACGAACGCTCCTCTTACTTACTTCTTGGAGTCACAAGAGGAGTTGGCAGATTTACCGATTCTTCACGACACGATGTTTTGGGTTGAAACCTTGTCACTAAAACCCCGCTCTCTTACCTTTGTCGGGTTAGTCGGCCATTTACATTTTTTTTTCTCGTTAGCCTTGGTTTTTCTCTCTTCATTGTTGAACTCACTGCCATGTTAAAATCGTTCCCACTTACAAGTTTATCTGTGGTATTACTCGGATAAGGGGGTTAAACCGTGGAAGAACTTACACACTTCTCGGACAGAGCAGGGTGGTGATCCCAGTATTGTGGTCTGTCTTTTCAACTGAGGGCACTTCTTATCGGCTGCCAATTTGCGCCATAACATGTGAATTGCTCAGCGGACTTTCTAAGATCCTCAAACTGTTAAAATCCTGTATTTATTTGTAAAGCGCTTAGAGCTCAATAGGAAAAGCACAATATAAATACTATAATTATTATGATTATTATTATGATTATGATAATGGTGATTATTTTATTATTATTATTACTTTTATTACTTAAGGTGTAATGATAACACAGTTTAACTTATGAAACTACTCTTGATCTGCAGAGAAATATCGATGTTTCTGATACGAATGAGGTTTGTATTTGCAATTGCTTTTTTGACCTTCGTGATTTACCGGTTTTTGTTTAAATATAGAAACACTGTTTTGAATTTTTAAAAGGTATCACCACAAACTTCGGCAGTAATTGCCACAAACATACATTAGATTTTTCGATTAATATAAGTGGACGATAATTATGATGGCTAATGATGAAAATGTGAGATTTATAACTTTTTGATACTTCCTTGGAAATATTTCGCTTGTTTTACAAAGACAACTAGGCGGCAAGACAAGATGCCATTCTTTGCGAAAAGTTGATAATTGTTTTCTCATAATAATTACTAGTAAGGACAACGGAATATACAATTTAAACAATAGGGGAACCAGAATGAAATGGAGAAAACTAGTTTGCCCGGCAAAGAGTCTGTTTGATAAGTTTAGTAAGTTAATATGAGCCATTTATTACATGACAAGCCAAATTTCTAGAGCCAATAACCAAATCCTGCGCAATGAATGGCTGATAAGTTAATATGAGCCATTTATTACATGGCAAGCCAAATTTCTAGAGCCAATAACCAAATCCTGCGCAATGAATGGCTGATAAGTTAATATGAGCCACTTATTACATGGCAAGCCAAATTTCTAGAGCCAATAACCAAATCCTGCGCAATGAATGGCTGAAAATTGTAATAACCTCGTAATAAAAATCATAAATCGTAATAACCTCGTTTGCTCGGTCTGTCCTGGAAAATATTTGCCCGAGGTCTTTCACAGTAAAGACCGACTGTTGCAAGTTCTGTGCGAGAGACCGAGGGCAAATATTTTTCCAGATAGACCGAGCACTCGGTTGTTAAGATATTTAGTCCCTGCTACACACTCTTGTTTTAATCTCTTTGCATTGGCGCTTTTAATTATAATTGTCTTTTTAACGTGGTCGTTAAGACTTTTTTCACTTGTTTTGAATTCACTACCCAATGCTTTTTAATTTACTATTTATTTGTAGAAAAAAAATTTATCGTTCGAGTTTAATAAACGCTGTCAATATAAACATGTTTAATTGTTTTATCCGTTGTTTTCCAGGACGAAGAATATGAGGTTCCAGAAGAAATCGAAAATGTTGTTGGTAAGAATCCATATATAGGTAGCCCAGATATTTTTATTACCTATGTTTGGCTAGTGATGGTTTTAAAACTTGAGCAGTTTAGACCATATAAGGTTATTTAAACTTTCGAAACCGATTTCACATGATTTGTTCAATACCTTTTCTATTTATTTTACTTCTTAGAGCATGAATAAGTTAAACTCTCCCGATGTTTTACAATGATTTAGAATGGTTCAAAGGTAATAAAAGCTTGAGCTGTTGGTATTTGTGACAACCTCAAGCGACTGCTGTTTCAGACAATTGTGGGCATATATAAGAGAAAGGTAGAACGAGATCCAAACGGTTTGATGCGGAGAGTTTGATCTTCAGATTGCAGGTGACAGTCTAAAGTGTAGGTCGGTTCATGCCTATGTGGTGAAATTTAATTATAAATCAAGCTATAATGGTAAATAAATGACAATTGAAGACATGACCTCACCTGCATTTTAGATTCAACCTGCAACCTGCAGATCAAACCCTCCGTGGTTTGAAAAAGTAGTTGCGACAACAGAAAATCCCAAACTCCCTGGTGACTAGAGAATATTTTTTTTATTATATATATGTTATGTAAGCGGAAAAAAGCGCTGATTGGTTAGTGTTGGACGCCCATAGTTACGTGGTAGCAACGTTCTTTTTACTCGAGGCCTACTATCAAATATTTTTTGAAAATGGCTTGCGTTCAACAAGTTAGAAATTTATCTGGTTTACTACGATTCTTCAAGGAAGATTAAAATGCCATTAAGAAAGGAGAGATTAAATTTAATTGTGGTTTTGTTCTTAAAGTTGTATTAAACGGGCTGAAGATAATTTTTTATCTGCAAGTGTGCGGGCATCTATGAAAGATCGCTTTTACAAGGTTTGCCTGATTATTGACGGGAGCGGCAATATAGATTGTGCAAATTGTGAGTGCCCAAGAGGCAATTGGCTTTGTAGCCATATGGCTGCCACGGCAATTTACGTAAACAAAAAAGGGTTTCTCGAAGACCAATTTGCCCAACAGCTGGACAGCTCGTCCAAAACAGGCAACTAAAAAGCAGGAATCCGAAACCAGAATGATGAGTGACTTCTTTCAATCGCCCAAACATAACTATTGTGCAACAACTCGGGCTGTAAATAAAGAAGATGTAGACTTTTTCTTGGCTGAATTGGACGGAGAAATGTTGATTGCCCCTTTCGGTGGATTTTATTGCCAGAAGAAATTAACTAAATGGAATCAACGGCACCTTCTCATAGAACAGCTCATCCCATTATTCATAAAGGACTGAAATGAATTCCTTGAGAAAGTAAAAGTAACTGAGGAGCAGCAAAAATGGGTTGCCCAAAAAAGTAAAGATCAGAGAAAAAGCAGTCATTGGGGGATGTACCGAAGGTTAAGATTAACTGCTAGTAATTTTGGAATGGTTATTAACTAAGGCAGTTACAAGAAATGAAGCTACTGGGCGTCCTTACCCACCATTAAAAGGAGAGTACAATTTGGAGAAAAAGGATTCAATAATGTTGGGACAAATGCAAGAAGAAGAGGCTCTGAAAACCTATAAAAATAAGGCAGAAAATACTGTGTTGCCAATCTGGACTGCAATTATTTCCATGCGGATACCTAGGGTGTAGTCCTGATGGAATTATAACCAATACTTATATACCATTGACAATGCATCTGCCTTCGACTAGCGATCATTGCTATTTGCAGATGACTGTTGTCTAAGATATTTTTCAGTAAATATTTTTCAATTTTTTTCAGTATTAAACTGAATAAAAAACTGAACTGAATACTTTGTTTCACGAATCCATTGGTGCTCTAGAAATTATATGCCCATGGAAGTATAGAAATTCCACAATCCCTGAGTTAATTAAAAAAGAAAGGGCTGTTGATCCTAAACTAAAAAATTTCTACTTGAAGGAAAACTTGGATCTTAACCGAAATCATAACTATTGCCATTAAGTGCAAGCAGAGATGTCAGTATTTAAAGCTACTTGGGCACACTTTGTGATATGGACAAATAAGCAACTCCACATTTTCACTGTGTACAAGGACCCAAACTGGGAAAAAGAGTATCTTCCAAAGCTTTCAATGTTTTACTTGGATGTATTATTGCCAACAATTTATACAAAGGAAGACTAACTAACTGCCCATATTTACAATTGTTCTTATTATAATTTTTCTGTCTAATGGTTTGAAGGTGACTTCTAAACATTGAATGGGAAAGAAAACGTATGCAATAAGAAGGTCATAAAATTTACTGTAAGTCTGATCAACTATGATAAGTTATAGAAAAGAATTATGATTTTATCACTCATTTATATTTAATAAATTTTTAAGATTATCATATTTTCATATTTTTTTAACATCAGTGTTAATGGCCTACCGATCGGAGATTTTGCAAGTTGTAAAATCCCTTCCACTGCTAAGCAATAGAACTAAGTGACAGACAATGTTGAGGTGTCAAAAGGAATCATGTACGTTGGACTGTCCTCTTGAGAATTGATGACCCCAGAAATTATTGGTGACTAAAGATTAACAAGAGGCTCTAAAAGTCTACACTGGGTTGCCTGGCATGTAGCTTCGATCTTTTTCGTGAAAATAATAGTGATTTAGCCGTGTTTATAAATAAACGTCCACGTCGGACTAGTAAACCGAAGATGTGAGGTTCGAATCCCGCCAAGGGCTTAAATATGACATTTTTCTCTTATTTCTTTCTATATATATGTCTATGTTTACCTGCACGGAACCAAATAAGTACGCGCCAACAGACAAGACACGTACACGTGTAATTTTTCTGCACAATATGTTTTTAAATAATACAAGCATTTACAGCCATGGGAATGTTCATTCCGTTTCCCTTAATTAAAATGGTTAACTTTAGAAACCTATCTTAAATCACATTAAATCTGGAAGAAATTAAAAATTATAGCAATACCAAAGTTTTGTCCTGTCGTTTGCCAGACAGAGTAGCGAGTGACTGTTTTGAGACAAGTTGTAAACATCTGTAAAAAGTATATTTCGAAATTATCTTTAAACCATACTTTTTGCTTTAACATCTGTAAATGTTGCACAGCTAGCCTAAACTTTGAGACATAGTTTTCAATATTTAAATCTTAAAGTGTTGCGAATAATGATAAGAAGTAATTTTAATTTGAACTTTTGACAACACAGAAATTATTTGACAGTACCTTTTCGCTGAGCAAAAATAAGATTTCATCACGTTCATCTTGAACTTAAAATTTTTTTTTGCCAATTCCAGATTATTTTCTTTGTAAAACCATGACCTTGATATGTCTTTGAGTTTAAATTCATACATAATATAATCACTTCCGGTTTTGTCAGTGCTCTTTAAGTCGGTTTTTCGAATACATCTGCATATGTGTAAAAGCCACAAATCCATCATTTGTAATAACTTTGACTGTTCCAAGAAAGAAAGTAAGTATAATACTTTGCACTCGTAACGCTAGTCGGATTGCAGGACCAAATTCTGACAAACTCTCCACGCTGCTCTTCACTTTGTCAATCAAGTTGTTATGATCTCGATGCTGAGCCAATCACACAACATACGACGTCATTGTTAATCTCTAAATATGGTCAATCTTGTGCAAGAATGCAATTTTCCAACATGAGAAAACAAGAAAAAAAACCCAACCCCAACTGATGCAAAAAGTCTCAGATTTGCTGGATAAGAGTCCAAATTTTTGTAATTTCATTATCTTTCAATGGCTAGTTCAACATGGATTCTTGATTGGGAGATTTTTCTAGAAAACACTGCTTCAGCTTTTGTTAACTTTTGTTTTAAAGCTAAAAATATCGGAAGGTTCAGGAATACTCTTCGTGGCATCTCATCATGAAGAAGAAACCCTTTATCAGCGAAAATAAGGTCTCCAGACTGTTGAATATAAAATAAAAGAATTCTTAAACAGAGTTTAACGAAAGAGTTTTAAGATTGTTATGTCATTTTGCTTTGTGAGTTTCAAATGCAGCTGTTTGTAAGGAAAGGTTCAACAAGGTCACTTTCATGATTGTGCCTTGTTCTGTGTTCTGCAATCTTATCATGTGAATGGCTTCATAGAGATTTAGGCACCTTGAAAAATTTTGTAAGGGAAGATGGAAGCACAGTATCATTTAGGAGGACACAGACAAATTATTAAAAATTTTTTCTTTATGAAATACCCTTAATACCACATCACACACGTGAGCCCAGCTCTATTTATGTGACATCGTCAAACTAAAGTTCAAACAGAATGAGGGATTATAATAAAACTTTTTATAAAATGTGGATCGCCCTACCTTCATATGACTTAGAACACCAGATGCTTTGGTAACTTCTTTGTCACTGGTGCTCCCCGGAAAACCATCACTCTCAAAAATTATTGAGCCATTTGGGGCAACACCGATAAGAAACTTTCCAGTTAGGAAAGGCATACTTCCTCTATTTTTGGATAAAGATGGTATTTGCTTCATCATCCCTTTATAAAGATTTGCATCTACTGTAAGCAATGCAAATACGTCAAAAAAATATTATGAATTGTTGTCCTGCTGACACGATACCTCACAACTAAATCGAACATGGGAAGGTCAAGCTTTAGTTTAACGAGACAAATAAGCAACTGGTCTTCGTCACTTAAACTTCGAACCCGCGACCCTGTCCAGTATGTAAGTGAGCTAACATGATATCAATTAATGCATTGACAGACAGAAAGCCAGCTTTTGTAATGTTGGTGTAAACCTTTACTTGACTTTCTATAAGATTTTTAAATCTGAATGCTATTAGCTCGAGATTCTTGATTTTCATAACGGCTTGTTCCAGTTCTTTTTTGACGGCTGGAAGAGTTTCAGTGTTGTTGTCACCAGCTTTCTACACAAAAGTTTCACAAATGGTTTCATCAACTTCCATCATGCTTGCAGATTCAGTATCAATGACTTTTCTGATTTTCTCCTTGCCTTGTAAACTTTCCGGTGACTCACATTATCTTGAAGATGTCCTTGATGAACGCTGTTTTATCTGGTCTTCATTCTCGCCTCGAAGTAAAAAGCTTGGAATTACCCCTCTCTTTAACCTCTTTTTTTTGAAATTCAGGTAGAGTATCTTTTGAAGGCTGGGTAAAATCTTCACTCACAAAAATGACAACTACAAATGTAGGAGTGCTTTGTGGGTTGAAAATCTTCACTTCGAATCCTGATTCTCCATGCCTTTACTTGTGCTTGATTTGGGGGAAAATCGTGAAAAGAAAAGTTCTTATTTTTTTCTGAATTACTGTAACAGCCATAAACGCAACAATGCTTTGGCATTTTGGCAAAACCGAAGAAATTGTCTTATTTTTGCGTCAGTTAAATTTAGCCTGAACTTGTCGTAAATGTGGGCACATGAATGTAAACAGCACGTTGCTACCGCGTAACTATGGGCATCCACTAACCAATCAGCACTCATTTCCACTTACGCAGCGTATTGCTCTTAACCCTTTCAATCCCAGTTTTATTGTTAAATTCTCCTAACTTGTTCCTATACTTTCTATTGAACAAGTTTGAGAGAATTTTACTGTTTTAAAATCGTCTGCAGTTTGCTTTGCTTGGTCAACTCTCACTTTCTCATTGACATATGTTTTATTTTGTATGTGTTATGTTATAAAAAGTTGGGTGTTGATAACCAACTGGGACTGAAAGGGTTAACTTTTAACACTTATATACGATTTTGATATTTCGCGAAAATTCTCTTGTGCTTTGCCATGTCTTCTTGAATACTCCGGTCCTGTCAGCTGTTGGCATCCTGCCAATAACTGTTGTACCGTCTCTCTGAACTCCCCACACAATGTGTATTTGTCCTAGTCCAAAAATCCGATATTGTGATTACTAACATTTTGTGGTAGAAGACTTCTTGAAATCAATACGATGTAGAAAATATCTTTGTTATTTCTGCATGATCTCTCTTTTTTCATGCTTACTTTAACTTAACAAATGAACACTCACAAAGTTTGTTGTTGATTGCTCAATCTTTTTTACATTTATGTAATGATTTCATGAAAGGTATAGCAATAAAGTATCGAGAAAATAAAACTTTTGTCGTTATAAATGTTAATCAAGTGACATTAATAATGAGAAGATACTCGGAAAAGAATCCGAGCCCCCGATGGGATTTGAACCCACGACCCTCCGTGTTCTAGTCGGACGCTCTACCATCTGAGCTACTGGAGACTCAATGGTGAGCAAGGGTTGATATTTCTAATCTAGACTGTTGTACAGTAGCTTCTATTCATAAGGTAAGGAAAATCACTGGGCAATGACACAAGGTGTATTACTGCTGTATTGCAGGTTTTGCATAAAGGGATTGTTGCAGTTCTTGCAATTGCTGCAGGACATGGCCGATCTCAGATGACCTCTTATCTCGATGAAACAACCTTGAAGGAAATTGATGAAGACACGGAGGACTTGCAAACTGCATGGTAACGGATTTTTTTTTCGTTCAAGATCATTGATTGCACTATAGTTAGTATTAGTAGCGTAGTGCCAGCAATTAACATCCACTTGAAAAGCCTAGTTGATAAGGTTCGAATCTGTCATATGGGTGAATGCTGCCTTTGCTCTAACATCTGGAGATGGGTAGACCCTCATTTTATTTCATTAAACCGTAGCCCCTCATATGAAACGTCTCCATCAACCTCAGTACTTACACCTAAATAATGTTATTATTTTGTTTTTATTAATATTATCATTATCAATATTATGTAATGATATTGATATTAATAGCAAGTAACTTGTTCCCTAAGATACAAGTGTGGACCACTTACCAACTAAGCTATAAGCTACAGGTCAGTTTTTGTCAGTCGGTCAGTTTTCAACAAGGTTTGAACTGTGATCGGGGATGTTCCAGTCAACGAACTTGAATTTACCGGTTGTCTAAAATATTTTAATATTTTCTTGAAACAACGTGTGTGTTTTATCAAAAACCCAATTTCTTGTCCTAGATTGAGGTAAATTCAGCTTACAGTAAATACCTACAATGTTAAGATGTTCTGCAGTGCATACCTCTGAATTTACCCCATGTTGCTCTCTTCCACAGCGTTTATTATCGTACATCTTGCCCTTTACTATCTGTTCTGATTCTAATAAAAACCCTGGGATTTAGGCTTATCCTCGTTGTAAGAACCTGTGAAATTCAATAGTGACTTAGAACAAAGAAAACAATGAAGGCAAAACAGTTCATAGGTTCTTACACCGAGGTAAACCCGGAATTTTGATTTACTACTTTGTCGCAAGAGTGATGAGTTGCACTGGGTTATGAAGAATGTGATTCCGTTTTATGGATTCTTTGACTTGCAGGGCAGTAACATTGTTAGACATCATTGTATTATCCAGTCTTTTTTATTGTTTTCTCGGAAAAAACGTTTTTAAAATGCGGTTGAGTGCAACAAAGGAAGCCAGACAATTACAGTACAAGATAATATGTGAAAAAGGATAAGGATAAGGGTTAGGGTTAGGGTAAAAACAATGGAGCAGGCCCGTGTTAAGCAGTTTCTTTATATTTTGTATTACTGGATCTCATGCTAGCCCATTGTTTGCCTCTTCTAATATTCTCCCAATCGACGTGCTAAGTTAAGAAACAGTATCCACCTTATCCATGGATGATATTTCTAATGATTTTGTATAGAAAAACATACAGACAATGATAAAAGATTTATTTGTACTTTGTGTGAAAGTGATAGTGATGGTCATCTAGCAGTCATAAATATGAATTTAAACATCTTTTTCCTTTTTATCAGTGGCGACATGGATATTCTCATTACTCCATCTGAGTTCGCCAAGTTGTCTCAAGAAAGTAAAGAACTCCTCTGTTCAGCTTGTGAAATGGCGCAAATTCGCTGTGCAAAACTAATTAACATCCGATCAAAGGTAATATTTGTTCCTGATAATAAAGTCGTCTCTTGCAAGTAAAATAATCTTAAATACGTACAACATATTGCATTGGCGCAGACATAACGGCCATTTAATTATTCTTGATGGCAAGGTGCCAGTGTATCAATTCAAATGAGTGACATTTTTTCCCGAAAGAAGACAAACTTACAATATTCAAGCCGTGATAAAATTTCTTTTCATTCTATTATGGATATGGATGTTTCGCTGAAAAATACATAGAACTTAACGAAAATAATGTCCAAAGCGTCTATTTTGCTTACCCAATTTCCTTCGTACGCCAGAAATAGAGTTTACTTCAAGATATTGAATTGTTTGAATCTCTTAGTTCTTCTGTTGTTCACTTTAACAAATCTCTCCATTTTGTTTGTGTTTTGAAAAAAAAAACAAGGGAATTGAAATGAAGATATGGAAAACGTATCCCGGATGTTGTCTTATATTAAATCTACGAGAAGCGTACTTTCCAGAAAAACGCTTTTATCTATATAATTATAAATAAAATGTAATGTAAGAATAAGATTTTCGATGACTTTCTTATATAACCAGTGCATGCATTGAATATAAACTTAAAGAGTAGTCTTAAAAAGTCCTTTTTTAGATAACAGGAAGGTTTTGTTTTTGTTGTTGTTAAAAGTTAGAAATTTGTGTTTTTTGATATATGACCTTTTCTTGATGTCGTTTTCATTACATTTCGGCGTAATCATGACACCATTCTCAAGGCAATTGAGTAAGTAATGCGAAGATTTGATTTCTATATAGTCTTTACGAATTAGGATTATAACACATCACAAGCTCTTCAAGTGAATATCTTTGCGC
This sequence comes from Zoanthus sanctaehelenae, assembly GCA_028564885.2. NCBI lineage: Eukaryota > Metazoa > Cnidaria > Anthozoa > Zoantharia > Zoanthidae > Zoanthus > Zoanthus sanctaehelenae. Next base: position 1,752 of record JAOTRI020111956.1, on the reverse strand, counting down.
GAATCGAATCCGTTTGCACGTTTGGGGTTGGTTTAAGTTTTCTTTTGAAAAGTATCTCATTAATTAGTCAATCAAATTTGTTAGAACATTTAGTAAGCAAGTGAAGTTGTTCGAAAAGACAAGGTAATACACTCGAGTTATATTCGCTAAAATATTGTCTACAAATTAAAGACGGTTTTTGCTTATGTCCATCAACTCGTTCGTGGAGGTGACCGCGATTGTAACCAACATATCCTGCATCGTACAGGTTACATTGAAATTTATCTTACTATTTAATTCCTTATGTTTTCCTATCCTTGTACGAGCCTAGTGGCCCATGGGGCCAGTACTTATCTCCGGTTTCCGTAGTGTTGTGCGGATAAGAGTACTTGACTCCCCTTGGACGGGACACTAATCCATAACAGGTAAGCTCCCAGCAGAAGCTGGTACTCATTTACCTACGCCAGGAGTATGGAAAGCTGAGATGGCTTAGTCGGAAAAGAAGGCCACACAAATATTCGAACCACGGCAAACTGCTGGGATCGAACTGGGGACTTTGTGGCTGCAAAGCAGATATCTTACCAGCTGCGCTTACCAGAATTTAATCCGATGCCATTCTTTTCGTAATGGTAATATCCAAATATTTTGTTGTCACAATTACAGGTGTCAAAACACATTTATAGTTCTCATCACACCTTCCATCGCTTTGTTAGTATTCTTGATATTGTTTTGTTGTTTTGTTGTTTTGTAAGCCCATTCAGAAAAAAAAAAGTTTTTCCCGTTTTTGTACTCGAGACAAAATGTACATCCCACAATTCCTTGCGGCGACAGCACGAAAGTAGCCCAGTGAACACTTCTACAACTTTTTGTTTTTATTTTTAGAACATTTAGGAACCTAGTGAGGATCCAAGGAGTAGAGATAATGGGACTCCAGGTCCCTTACAAGGATCTTACTCCTGGGCCTACGGTTTAACATCCTTATCCGAGAAGATGTGAAAGTCTAACCATTTGCAGATGCTAGAGCAAAGTTAGCACTTTCTCCTCAATTATTTTAAGACCCTGAGTGTTGTCGGTAATCAAACCTGAGCCCTCCACACAATAGACTGGCATCTTACCAACTACGCTAACCAGGCGGCAGTTGAATAAAATGCTGTAATCAGAAGTGAAGCCTAAAAACATGGAAATTCAAACTTACTTATACATACCAATACTGTCTATAGACAAGGGGCGTGATCCTTTACTTGAATGCGTGTTGCCACATAGTATTTGAAATTGATTAAACTTATAAAAACGCTCTAGTATAGAGATTGTGGATGTCAGTGGATGTTTGATATGGTCTTTGCCTGCTATGTACGAGTTGACAATGACTAGTTTAACCGGTTTAGAAATCCCAGTTGCTGCTGATTTAAATAACTGTAGGCACATTATCTAAGCTATTTTCACACTCATGCGCAGTGTGTATTTTCCACTGTTCTGGCGGGCCGAAGGTAATACAAATATCACAGTTACCAGCATATATAAGCCATTTTCACACTCATGCGCAGTGTGTATTTTCCACTGTTCTGGCGGGCCACAGGTCATACAAATATCACAGTTACCAGCATATCTAAGCCATTTTCACACTCATGCGCAGTGTGTATTTTCCACTGTTCTGGCGGGCCACAGGTCATACAAATATCACAGTTACCAGCATATCTAAGCCATTTTCACACTCATGCGCAGTGTGTATTTTCCACTGTTCTGGCGGGCCACAGGTCATACAAATATCACAGT
>JAOTRI020111945.1:0-12932 GCA_028564885.2 Zoanthus sanctaehelenae | reverse complement strand
TCTGTACTATTTCGTTTCGTATTATACTTAAAAGATGCTTTATGATTCGCGAGTCGTGATTTAAAATTTGTAGCAGTCAGTCCCACATAGGTTTCTTCTTTATCGTTACTTTTAACTGTTGCCTGATAAATTATATTTTTAGATAAACATTGCTCCTCGAGCGGGCATATTGCATTTCTTGGGCAGCTACACTTTTTTTCGTTCTCCTATATATATAATCAAATCAACTTCATTTCCATAATTTCCTTTACAAAAAAAAAAGACATTCACTTTTTCTTGTCGAACCATGGCCTGCATTGTAGCGTTCCAAGCTAGCGGGAACGCCAGTACAACCAAACCAAACCACTTTCTTATTGTATTTTTTCAAATTAAACCTTTTGCGAACTGATCAAACAGAAAACAGTGATCTCTCTTCCCAGCGGAATGTGCTGTCATTTATACAAGTCATTTATATAGTCACCACGGGTCATTAGGAGAAATTTGGTTCAACACCTGAAGAGATTATGTTCTACACATATGGATTTCTTTGTACCAATATTCTCAACAATCTAATGTCACAACTTACAAATACTGGGTATACCTTATGTGTTTCCGACATACAAGATCTTTGTTGCCCCCACATATTCTCAGTTATTTTGCAATCTTGATATGGGATCTAAAACTGTAGCACGAGCACGTTGGTTAAGAAATTTTCTCTATCCAAAAGAAGCCTATACTCACTGATACATTTTTAAAGCTACTTATACTTCTTATTCATGGCTACGGAACGACTTTTGCACACCCGAAGTCTTGGTGTGCGGGTGTTTAGTGGGTATATATACGACGGTTGTTGGAGACGTTCGGCACATTTGCTTTTGCATGGGAAGAACACCAGCACCAAAGAGAAAGCCAAAGGAGCAGAAAAAGAGGTTTAAGAAAGAAACTATTTTGAAGGTTAGTTTTTTTTTGGATGTGTTAGTTTGAATTAGCGTTCTGAGTCTTTTGTTTTTTCTGTATAGATGCCTGACAACCTTGACAATGCGAGCCAGCAAGTGGTGTTTGATTCGGATGTAGAACTAGACGACGCTCTGAATGTAGTAGAACCAACTCCACCTACACCACGTCGTGAAACGAGCGTTAAAGGTATATAGCTAGTGGTAGGTTTTCCATAAAAAAATCAGATGCCGTTTACAATTGATGACTTTAAAGTGCTGGAAGAAACTAAAATGGAGAAAATGGAAAATCTGCCGAAAGACGTAATGTTCCATATCTTGCGTCTTTTCAATGTTAACACGGGGGATTACGGTGATATGGGCAAGGCCGTATTGATGAACCCGGAAAACTGCAGGCTCATTCACACCTATTTGACAGCTCGTGTAAAAGAGAATGTCGATGCTAAAAAAGAGCAGACTGGTTATGAGCCTGACTTCTTCGTTTATTATGGGAAGAAAAAGAGTAAGAAGACAGGAAAGGATTATCATTCTTTTGATGTAGTCTCTTCAGCAGAATGTTTTGCCTTAAAAGAGAACATAGTTTGACTTAGGATTTTTTTTTCTTGACTGGTCGTTATGCTCCTTTATTTGCTGGTAGTCTATATGAATTCATATTGAAGACTTGCTGTGTAGAATTTGATGTAGGACTAATTACTGCTTTTGAGTACGTCGGTTCTACTAAATCGCGTCACGTTTATAAATATAAGCAAGAAGATAACTCTAGTTTAGGACTTTGTTGTTTCTTAGGGTAAAGTTCTGGACAAAAAAATCACAGTTGCTTTTTTTCATAAAATTTTTTGTAGTTGACTAACGTGCAGCCTCATATGCTGATTAGAATTTACGCACATGCTGAAAATGGTTGGCACAAAGAAGACTCTTTATGGATACCTAAGAATGTCTATTATCTTGTTGTAGATGTATATGCAAAGCGTAAATATTTTGAAATTGTCTTGTGTATTTGATTTTTAGATTAGTAATTTGAGAAAAGAAGAATCTGTGTGGATCCCAAAAAATGCTAGTTATCATACTGTAGATGTAGGGAGTTTTTATTTTAAATTTGAACTGTGTGGAAGTAGACATTTTAAAACAAATTTCTTTAAGAATTATTGTTAAAAAATCTGTTTCTCTTTTTTAGTGTTTCACACCCTACCTATGCTTTGATTTTCACCAAAAGGATATTTGTTGTAATTGTATAGGTTTAGGTTTTCATTTCTTAAGTATATGGCTTATATTGTATTGTCTATATGTAATTCTTTTTTTAATTTTAATTGAAGGTATACCCTCCTTTTATACACAAACCATTTTTCGTCACACATACGCAGAACACCGAAAACGAGACTTATACCCGCGCGCGCGCGTTTTTAGGGGTACCCGGGTACTTGGGTACTCTAAAAACCCCTTGAAAAAATTACAAGTCTCTTCTTCCCTTTTATTTTTTATTTTTATTATTTTTTAATGCTTACGCATGTATAAAAGCAGCAGCGCCAGCCGAACACAGCGCACAACTCTCAAAACAGCCTAGAGTGCACATCAACAGCAGTGAGGCAGAACGACTAAGAAACTCAGTTACGCGTTCACGTAAGTTCTCTCAAAAATATTTTTATTTTAGAAAACACTTTTACTTTTTTCTAAGTTCGATTTTTTCTAATTTTGATTTTTCTATTTTTTAAAAGAGAACATTGCCACCAATGTACCGTTAACTTCACTTATGCCACCGCCACCGCCGCCGCCAAACGCCTCTTCCAAGAACAGACCGATCGCTCCAAAACCCGAACCGCCAGTCTGCATCATCTGTTTTGAAGAAAACAACTTGACCGACATCAAACACTGCGATGCTTGCAAACTTGTTCCCGACAAGATCCACAAGAACTGCTATGCCTGATGGGTCCACGCCAAAGTGAAAACCTATCGCTTGGATCACCCCAATCAAACGAACGAAGTCACCGACATAACCTGTCCACAGTGCCGTGGCGAAATGCACATCACTAACGAAGTGTTCAAAGAGATGGCCTTGATGGTACGCGTTGAAAACCAGAGTCTGGTAAGAACGAAATATTATAAACAAGTAATACTTCTGTATACCATTTATACTATCGATCTTAATACGAAGAGAACATTTAGATTCTTTTCAACCGTAAGCAGCATTTCTGAATTTATCTTTAAGAAGAGGTTCTGTAGAATCGTTACGTTCTTTTACATGCCAAGCGAAGAATGGGATGGACGCGACATGGACACTGTCCACCACAACAACGAACACACGGTCGACCAAAATTCAAAAATAACATATTGCAACAAATACAACTTCGACATCCTTAAAAAACCACACGTGTTAGAAGAATTGATCACGATAATTTTAAATACAGCATTCAAGTTATTGTTCGCGTTCTCAAAAAGGAACGTTTATTATTTAGCACCGCTTGCAACAAAATATATTTTAATATTTTTAAAATAGATCGTAAACATTTTAATGCTGACATTAAGATATTTTATTAACAGCACTGTTTTAAATGCGGAAAATATCTGGATCGTGACGATACAGAACGTTTACCAAGACAATGTTATCTATGTCAATTTTATTATTTATCATAAACTCTATTTTTAATTTTTTAGCTAGTACAGTGTGCCGGATGCCATGGATTTTTACTAATAAACAACGCCCAGTTAGTTAGTGAAAAGTATAAAGACTTGACACGTAGACCATATTGCTATTTGTGCTTAACCTATACAGAATTCCATCAAATTATCAAAAATCTTTTTACTTTTGAATACTTTTTTCAGCGTTGTCTTAGATGCAAAGACCTTTTATCTTTAAAGAGAGCATTTGTGCCTGGATTGTGTTATTTGTGTCATTTCATGTTTCAGAAAGACAAGAAATATTGATTATTTATTTTAATTTTCTTGTAGATGGAAGAATAAAAACTATGTAATAGATCTTTTTCTTATGCACGAAAACAACGTTAATATAAAATATTATCATTGTCCTTTTTGCAACTTATAGTGTTGTATGTATCTATGTTACACCATGGTAAAATTTATGTGTACTCTTAGATTTTCTTGTAGGCAAAATGATGTAAACACTGTTTCACAGACTTTTTTATCACACACAATAATGGTGTTAATATAAAATATAAACTTTGTTATAAATGCAAATTACCCGTTTTGTATTGCTGCGTATGCAATCAACCCACTACCAATGTCGTTTGCAATCATCATTACGATACCTCTAACTATATTGATACTGAAGCTAGTCTGTGTGATACTTGTTTTAACGATCTACATTGCTACCTTTATGCCCTCACATTTACCGACACGACAATTGTTCGTCTTTTTAACGCTATTTCTGTCGTATATAATTGTCCAAAATGCTTTGCACGTTTTGTTATCCTTAGTAAAAATAAGTTTCTAAACATGCTAAGTCACGAAAAATTACCACGGTACTGTTATTTTACTAAGGAACCTTTTTTCACTAACTATATACTAAAAAAACAACACGGTATGTACCCCTCCGATGCTGCACGTGATTATTACACGACACATCCTGGAAAAAGACATAATTTAATGTGTTTAGAAGAACGTGAAATTCTCTTGTAGACATAATCGGTAAATCTTTTCTTTTGTAGACATATAATTTAAAGACATACAGAAAATACCTTGTTATTACCAAGCGTATTTTGGAAAGCACTACAATTACACCGTGTAATCTAGAGTTTAATACCTTTTTTTTTACTTTAAAATATTTTACACGTTTCCGTGGGAAACTTAAAAAGTTTTTCTTTCTCTTATAGACATTTGATCTAGAATCATTTACAAGATACTTTGCTATCACAAGTAGTATCTTGGAAGGAACTACAATTACAAAAAATAATTATCCGTTCATCTTTCAACTATTTTGCACGTTTCGTCGTCCTTAAGTTTAGCTGTTTTCACACATTAAGTAATCTAAAACTTTATTTCTCTTTGTAGACGTTTGACCTAGACGCATTCATGAAGTTTCACAGACCGCGTGAAGAATACTATGTGATAAACTTAAAAGCGCATAGCGTAGAACTCCAGTTTTTACACGGCGACCGTGTGACATTTATTTTAGATCACCAAAGAAAATCGTGCTATCTTCAGAAGACGACTGTCGATCTTTCGGATCACTATTGTCCTCTCAGAGCGATTGTGTCTTCTGGTGTGCCTCATATTTACACTGGGTTTTATGAAACGAGTACTCAGATATGTAACATCAGCATCGACCCATGGACGCGCGACGTATTTGCGCGCCATTCGTCTAGGAGCATCATCATGTTTGTCAAGTATCGCAGTGAAGACACGCGTTACTTTTATGAAAAACGCAACAAGATATTGAAAATCAATTCTTTCAACGCCGATATTTCTTACAAGAACTGTAAAAAAATGAAAAAAACAAAAAAGACAGGTTGACGTACAGACAGACTACTGGAAGAATACTCGGAGCGACACGTTACAGAAAAACTTATAACAAACATCGTTTCGCCGACCCATTCTACTTTCACAAAACAACAAAAAACGATCGCTCTTAATTTTCTTAACTACTTTTTTATAGACAGGATGTAAACATACTACCTAAGAATATTGTTTTAAGTGTTTATTTTATAATCCAGAATGCAAGCATTCCGATGGCGAACTTTGCTCTGAATGTCTCTGTTAAAAATATTGATGTATGCCATGATGTTTGATGTTTTTAGGAAAATCCATTTGATGTAAGAGCACTCGATGCGCACCACAGACCTTACTGTGTGTACTTGTTCAAGAGTCTTGAACCTAATTCGTGTATGATAAAATTCTTGCACGGCGAATGGATAACATTTAATCATAATAACACTTTCATGAAAGAAGATGATGATTACGCGTTTTATCTCATCACCGATCACTTATTTTGAAAGAAATATTTTTCTTTTTTAGAACATGAATTCGGAGGAGTTTCTTAAACGGTTTAACCCTTGTGAAGAATATTTCTATATGCATTTTTATGTCTGTAAAATTAAAATACACTTTTCTTGATTGGATGGAATTTATACCAATGCCACAACGTAATAAATTTAAGTATGTAAAAACAACTTTAGATTTGCTCAGTCTTGCCTGCCCCATGCGGTGCTACATAAGACAACAGTTTCTTAACAAGGTTTATCCAAAACGTTTGCTCCAAACAGCGTACACGTTTGAAGAACTTTACCACTGGCAGTTATTTAACGAAGCAACACAATCTTTACATTTGATTACCATTAGAAAATATATTCGAAGAAACTATACCGAATTATCTCATTACCTCGATAAGGATACTATACTCAATAACCATGCAGAATTTTATGACATAGATAGAATAGATAGCGAAGCGACACTTGACGCTTATTGTATTCACAGACAGATGACGTTTTGCTACGTAACTTCACTAATAATTAATTAGCTACGCAATAAATTTCCGAGAATTAGGAGAAAGTTGCTTATCAGCACAAAGTTGCGAAGCAAGAAATATGGCAAGTTCTCCTGAAAGATTTGAGTACGATCCAGATCTTCAACAGTCACAAGAAGTTATTAGTTTTAAGGATCTAGCAGCTAACGATAACGAAGATGAAGAGCAACTGTGTATGCTCGCAGAAGCAGCAGAAAAGACTAGCGAAGGTTTGTTTTTAGCTGCTCTGAACAAAAATTATAACCAAATCATGTTTACAGCTAGCGATATAATGCCATTTCTTGTTTTAGGAGAAACTGCGGCTGAGCAAAATCAGAACCAGAAGAGTGCAGAACCGGAAAAGACACTATCTCTTGGAGAGAGACTGCACATGCTCCAGACAAAAATAACAGATTTTGAAAAAAAGATTGACGTCGACGATGAACCTCCTGTAGATTATGCTGCGGAGTTGAAAGAAATAGAAAGAATATTGGAAATTAAGAGGAAAGAAATTGGAAAGGGAAAGCGACCGAAGTCGCAAGCACAACTCAACCTTGAAGCGAAACGAAAGGAATTGCAGGAGTTGCAGGACCTTGAAGCGCTCAATAATGGCGAAGGACCAGTAAGTGGAGTAGAAAGTATAGATTCAGATATTGAAACTCCTGTAGCACCCAAAAAGAAAAAGAGGGCTAAGAAACGTCTTCGCTTTTCAGATGGCTCTGTTGCATCTCACAGTGACGAGGAAGATAACATCGCAGATGAGCAAACAGGAGATTGTGAAGGAACTGAATCAATTCAAAGCTTTGATGATTCAGGCCAAACAAGGGATAGAAGCCCAAAAAAGACGAGCAACGACAGAGTCATCAGGTGGAGAAACAGGTGCGTTTGTTGCGTGTACTTGATGTACGATTGCTGTTCCTTCAGAGGTGTTTTTTCATGTTTGATATTAATTGCTGTTTTGCTAGTTGGTATAGGTTTCACTGTTTTAAAGTATTTAGGAGAGTACTAATTTACTGCAATGTGTACTACACAGAAACAAAAAGTACTGCAACTACTTGATCTCGTTCACAAAGCTACCTATGATACTGAGTAAGTTGATTTTTGATCATTATTTACATATAAAACATTTCTGTTTGTTTTAGTTCCGCTTGCGAACTAGCAGATCTATCCGACAGTATGTTGCTGTGGCTAGAAGAGAATGCTGACCAATTAAGCCAGGCTACTGTAGAAAGATTGCACCATGTAATGTTTAGACGTATATTATGTTGGGTAATGTCAAGTAGGTTTGTGCATACGCACTTTATTAGGTTCTTCAATAAGAATTGCTGTTATGATGGCAATCAGGCCACAATATGCAAGCCAGTAGGAAGTATTTCTTGCCGTTGCCACAATGGCAGAAACCTCATGCTTTACAAGTTGTTTTCAATATATCACTGGGTAGGGCTAGACTAATGTAGTTTTTCGTATTTTTAATCCCGTAGTTTTGCTCGCTACGAATCGGACAGAGGTAGCTGTTAACTTAAAGAGCCATATAGAGAAATCCTTCGAGGAACCTGACCCGAGCTCTCCAATAAGGGAACTCTACGATATAGTAAAGGGGTTAGAACCCCTAACTAGCGTATTAACTTTAGAGAGAAACGATGCTGGTGAGAATTTGCACTGTCACTTAGCAATAAGTTTTAGTAATTACAATAGCAAGGTTCCATTATCTATAATGCGTTCACTAAGTCCGTATTTTGACAGGATATACAAAATAAGCAACTCATTCGAGATAATGGAATCTGAGAATCCATTGATTAATGTTAAGAAATTGAGAGGGATGGGGCAGTGCATTAGGTACTGTTCAAAGAATTGGGTTGTGGGCTCTAATGTAATGGAGAAATTTTATAACTGGCTGAAGGAGCAAGTAGTAACACAGTGTAGGTACGCTAGTGTTATATTAAACGAGATGCAGTACGATCTGCCCTTAGTTTTCCAAAAGGCGCTGATTAATAAACCCGTGCGTAGGATGAATGAGTACAGAAATATCGCAAAGATAATTCCGCCACCTCCTAGGAGGTGCCTTTACGAAAAGCTCATGTCTTTGTGCACGTTTGAAAAACCAGAGCCGTTGCCATACAAGTCAGAATAATAAAAAACCTCCTCAACACCAGCATGATGACAACGCTTGACACAACGTTCATCACCTGCATCACCGGCAAAAAGTTCCTCTTGCGCCACCTTCTCCACCTCTTCCAACGCTAAAATTGACACCTGCAAGAAGACTTGTACCCGTCGAAGATGATGATTTATCAAGATCGAGCGCTTCATCATCATCATCATCACCATCTACAAACTCTGATTCTGAAACGGAGAACATTCGTTTAAAAAGAAATGATTCAAGCTATCATAATCAACCAAAAAGGCAATAAATACTTTCTCCTTCTTCAAACCAAGTGACTTCTTCTTCACAAAATGTAAAAATGTATCAACTATAAATAATTCAGTACCAAAAAAATCGCCTTTACCATTTGGTCCTGCTCCAAATTTGTCGACAAATATAATTGTAAGATTTATGTTTCGATGTGTATTTTACTTATTTTAGCTTGGGTTTGTGGCGTTTTGCTTTTAATTGAGTTTGAACAGATTGATCCTGATGTTTTTTATTATAATAATATTTATGTTTTTATATTTTATATATATAAATAATTTTTTTTATTTGCAGTGATGAGGAGAATGGTGTTTATGTTGGTGATCTTTATGTTCCTATTATGATTTTTATCATCAGAATTGTTGTTTTGATGGTTTGCATCATGACGATTGTGTTCATCCGCATCGTCTGCATGCTACAAATGACACTTAAGAGTGCCATTATCACAAGGGTGGTAATAAGAGGCTTGTTCGTATTTACAAGTTCTTTCTTCTTTCTTATTAAATATTGTATTTCCACCAAGAACAACTGCTTTAAAGGCCTTGAAGTTGTTTATTAAGCGTACACTTGTTCCTCTCCCTATTATATCTTCTCCTTTTTATCAGCTGTATGTTATTGTGACCAATAATCCCTTAAATCGCGAGTTTATTTTTTCTGTTAATTCAAAGACAAAGGTACCAGTCATCTAAGCCTCCTTGTTTTAGTTCGTGATATTTCGCCAGACCGGAACTAGGTAGTTTACAACTAATGTGACAAGGAGAAAATAATTTTACACAGTCATTGTCAATTATATATGTTGTTTTCGCCACACCTGTCCTAAAACGGAATATAGATTATTCTAGTACTAGTAATAGATGTGGCCTGTGTCATTTCTTGTACGTGTGTTGAGCTAGGTGCACATAGCTTGACGTACGTGCAAGGGAGCGCCTTTCCCCCACAAGTAATACGTTAGTAAAAGTATTTTCTGTATCAGGACATGAAATAAATGACTCAGTTTCCTGTAGGTTACAAATAAATAATCAAAGACAGTGTAAAACAAGTACAAGAGAAAGTTTTAGGTAGTCTGCTAAGAACTAGTGTTATCTAGTTCACACGCGTATGTTTAATGTTCGAAACTTTTTAAATGCACAATTTTTATATAATTATATATATTGTTATTTTCATAATTTTTGCCTTTATTGAAATAGCATTCAAGAGAGTGTTTCCAATATCGTTATTATAATATTAATAGCCGTAAAACTGCTTTAGTTATATTTGGTTTTGAATATTCTTACTCGCGTGCTTTGTAGTTCGATCATATTACTGCAACTTTTCATGGGTCATTGCATTTGTATCCGTCACACTTATGTCGAACATAGTCTTTATGTTTCGTATTTCCGGTTAAAGTATTTCGCTTCTTCTTCGTCTACGTCTGCTGTTTAAAGTTCTATTCAGTGAACTTATGTTTCTATTCTATTGTTTAGTTAATTGTTTTAAAGAATTTAGACATTTGTTCACGCCTAGGTTAGAATTGCTTTAGTTACAAATAGGTATAATTTATATGTTTTGATATAATGTTTCATTTTTTTAGTGCCTGGAGATATTGAAATTCTTTTGTCTGATTGAACTTTAAATAGTTTATTTTGTTTAGCCTTAGGAAGAAATGTTTTTGTTGATCCTGTGTTGCTATTTTTCTTGCGTTTAAGCGTTTGTTTTTTGGTTTAACGGAATTAACTTTCTTAACATTCTTGTAGATAATTTCTTTGTTACTGATTTGTTTTTTGTATTAGTTACGTTCACCCTTCTTTTTTTATTTATTGATTCTGATTAAAGTTTGTTGTGGGAAAACTTTTCCTGAGTTTTGTTTCATAACAAGACTGAACCGAACTTGGCTATATTATTTTGAAAGGTCTTAATCCATTGTTTTTTGTATTGACGTTTGAGCGTAATGAAGCTGAAGATAACTTGCATATGCATTTGGGTATTAGTTTTTCTCATAGATGTGCTTTGACACCCAATCAGATGATGGCTGCTACATATGTTTTGTTTCATGGTGTTTATCAGATAAACCATAGTGAGGAAATTATGGAGAATCCATCTCACCCTTTATTGATTTTAAATTATCAAGAGAATCTAAATTATAGAAAAAAGCAATTTAATGGACTATATCAGAATGTTCACAGCAATCATCATCATCAACTCAAAAAGTCAAAGGTTCCTTCTTCTTCAACAAACCAAGCTATTTCACATAATATTCAAAACAGAACTTGGCTCCAGTCGACACTAGATGTTTTATCATCAAGATCGCATGCTTCATCAGGTGACGTTAAAAAATTGGATAATGCTACTGCAGAAGTTTTGCGTCTGTCTGTAATTTTTCTGTAAAAGTTTTTCAAAATCAACCTTCATTTAGGATTACTTGACAATAGATCAAGTTCATGTCGAGCCTTAATTGAAAGTAACTAAGTAGAGTAGTATTACATGGTAGTGACTATAAGCAAGAAGACCTAAAAAAATTTAGATAGTTGCTCAAGACCTAGTTTAGAGAAGAAGCAATAATAAAGAAGATTGAACGTATGTTTTGTTTTGTTATTCCCTTTGATCTGAAACTTTTTTAAAAAATAATATAGTACTGGCCAGATAGCTGCTGCTTTCTGGAAAAGAAAGAACAGGCCCTCAAGTAATACCCAAGTGTTCACGTTCCGACTTAAGTTTGTAACAACTTAAATCCAATGCTCCACACTTTGGCGGAAGGTATTTCCTGGGGGGCTGAATTATTCTCTATTAGTAGTCTCATTGTGGCCTACATAAGCTCTTCTACATTATTTTCATCCTAGATTGTAGACAAAAACATTCTGATAATATTATGTTTAAACCCACTTGTTGGCAAAAGTGGAATGGGTTTGTTATTAGAATCCGAAAACAATGCTATTTCATAAGAGTCAGATAATAAATTATTATAGCATTAATCCAAACTGCAGCCTATTTTACAGTTCTTGAATACTTTATCTCCGATAGATTGCCACCTACCCTACAAGTAGAATTTTTTCAACCTAGTACCTCAGAAATCACCAATAAGCAGTAACATACACATCCTTTAGACAAAATTAGGCGCCGACATGGCAGCCACGCTATTTTATCTGTCGAAAATTTTATGGATTTGCTTTTTATTTTTAAGCCTTCGGGCTTCTTATTATAATGTAATCTCTGATATTCACAACAAGTTAACTGGCCGTGACATTAAAAGCAAGAATTGGTTTGTTCAAGACGATTTATTTGACTTGAAAGTACTACACAAGCGAATCAATCGCTGGAGTTGCTCAAACAAAGATAATGGAAGCTACCCTCGGCGTCCGATTTCAGCGTGGCACAAGCATGGATTTGTTTGTATTCACCTTCCTGAGAAAGACCTAACTACTTGTGGTGATATCCATTCCAATCCTGGGCCAACTTTACCTCAGATAAGCAATTCTATACTTTCAAATTTTAGCGGGAATTGTCTCTATGCCGCAAACAGTGATTTACATATTAGCTGCTGTAAGCAGTCAGCTCTGCCTAAACCAGATACTCGCTCACAATTGTTGAATATTTGGCCCAATATATTGAATCATCACAGAATTTACTCCAGCTACAGAGGGAAAAGAGGGGGAAAGTCAAAAATTTCTACACGAATTACTACCAACCAGCGATTCTGCAACTTTTTTCATATGAACATCAACAAAGCCAAGTGTAAAAGCAACAAAAACAACCTTATTGTTCTTCCGTGCAATCAGTTGCCTAAGTCTGATGTCAGGACCTCCTACGTTTCACCAACTACAGCTGTCTTCACTACTGTACATGATAGTCAAGCGACGTTTGAATCTGATCCAATAGTTACTTCTTCGTTGCAAGAGCAATCTCCAACTGATTTGCATACAGAAAACCAAGACTTATTAAATATTCCTGTTTTAATCTCTCTTTCCAGAGAAACATTAAATCGTAACTTTCTGCTACCTCGTAGCAACAGAAATAATCTGATCCACATCAAATGTCAACGTTCAGTAGATAAGAGCGTACAGCCCCCAATACGTTTCGGAGTTTTAAATGCGCGATCTGTTAGGAACAAAGCTTTATTTGTCAAGGATTATCTTGTTGACCAACAAATTGACATAATGGCATT
>JAOTRI020111934.1:0-12933 GCA_028564885.2 Zoanthus sanctaehelenae | reverse complement strand
AAGTAAGTGCTTACTTTTTGATGAAGGAGTCACACCTATGGCTCTGGAAACTTGAAGTAAAAGTTTGCCGAGATCAATTGATTTTATTGTATATCACAGCTCTGGAACTTTACGCCATTGAGCACTCTGATATCTTAGAAGTTTTAATCTAATATGTTCATGTATAATATGTATACAGAAAGCTTGAAAGACTTTCGATATTGCTGGATAAATTTGCTGGTTTTGAGTTGAAGACTGGCTAGCTCATTATGCATCAAGTTTCTTCATTTCTATGACATAATTTTGTTTGCAAACTTTAAATTTAAAGTGATATGCCATCGAGAGAAAATTATAGCTCACGTTTTGCTCATATTTCTACTCTGATTTACAGTACAACATGGAGATCCAACTCAAACTGTTACAAGAAAATGGCTTTACCTTAATTTATACTGAAACCTTTTTATCACTGAGGTTTAAACTTTCTTTGTATTGAAGCAAACAAAATGATGTGTGACATTTTTTTATGCTAGCTAATTTGCATCTTAATGGAAGCTATAGAAGTCAAAATTTTTCAAAAACATAGCTTCTCTGCAATTTATTATAACTCACTGAAATTTTGCCTGTTTGTCTTGCCTGATCTTTTCAGGCAATTAAAAACATTTTGTTTATTTTTTTTTTCACTTCAAAGGAACTTTAAGTATCTAACTGTTATTTAAGCATTAGAGCACAACTTTCAATGACTTTATTGGTGAAATAGAGCATGTCTGATGTTGGGGAAAACACAAGAACATTGTAAAATCACAAGTGCTCTACTGTATTTCACCCAAAGGTCATAGAAAGTTGTGCTCTAATGCTTTTAATGTATTACTTTTTATTTGTTATGCAAAGAGAAGTTGAATGTTGATAACTGACTAGCAGTGAATGGCTTAAGGCAGCTCATCAATCATCATCTCATCGTTAATATCATTATCAATGACACTATATAATAGTTGAGCTAGTTACTCAACAGCTTTGTTTAATTACAGGTGGCAATTAAGATGATGAATAAGAATACTCTTGGTGTAAGTACAGATTGTTCTTGGTTACTCCTTTGTAGTGATACAGAAAGCCCTACTGTACTGTATAAATTATATTAGAGCTGCAAACCTACCTCCTAACAACTTTTTCTTATAGCTGTTAATAAATTTCTAAATGTACAACTGCAAACACATATTACAGTAAATCACTGAAAATGTCAAATTAATTTTAAAACGACCAGCTACAGTATTTGCCTGAGTGAGTAACTCTGACTTGTTTACTTTATTGGTAACCATAGTAAGCAAATTATTTGTTTTTTTAGTATAAAACTCGTGTGTACACATAATGTTCAGTAATGGTCTTTTAGTCACCTTGATGAAAACTTTAATATAGTCAAAAAATATGCGTAATCGACTTATGGTTGTCTCAGTTACAAGTGTTTTTTATTTAATATATTTTTCTGAGAAGTCATCATTACCATGATTGATATTTTGTGTTTTATATGTATGTACCAGATTTTGTGTTTTATATGTATATACCGGATCAAAACTGGATTGATGATGATGATGATGTATGAAAATGACAATTGTATAGATAGATGAGTGTAGATTCTTGGATTTAAATTTGAAACATATTTGCGAAATGCTTTTCTTTAGCTTTAAATTCTGTATGCAGTATCTGTATACAGTATCTGCATGTTGTCAGTAGAAGGTTCTTGTTAAATTTTGCTCTGATTGTACGATTTCAGACTGATCTTCCAAGGGTGAAAAGAGAAATTGCAGCCATGAAAGATCTGTGCCACCAGCATGTTTGTCAACTCTACCAAGTGATTGAAACTGAGAACCATATCTTTATGGTTTTGGAGGTAAAACTCTGAATAACCAGGATAATAAAATTGAAACATTATCCAAGTTCTTAGACAAGCTAAATTTGTCCCAGGCAAGCAATTTCCTCACTGTCTATGGCAGGCTTAAAAACATCAAGCAATTTGTTAAGAAGTGACAGGCAGTACTTCATTTACTGTAAGGTTAATTTTGAATTGTTTATAAAAATTACATGTAAGACTAAAGCTCATTCATACTGTACATATGTTAAGATGTGATTGGTTTAAATTATTTTTAAAATAGTGTCACATAAATGGTATTGTTGCATGCTTTATGATTATGAAGACAATGCTGTAGTTTTGTATGTACTACAGTATATTCTTTTCTACTTTGTTGAGGTTGATTAATTTAAACATGGCTACACTTAAATCTGGTACAAAGTTTTTGATTTTATGACCATAATTTCAAAACACTTATTATTTTTTAAATCATTCTTGCCTTACCATTTATCAAACAAATTGATTTCTAAAAATTTTTCAAAGTGAAGGTTAACGTAAAAATTTGACATTTTGCAGTCTTCATTAGAAATGTATTTTATGTATTTTAAGTTACTGTACAGTATGTACTAAAATCTTTCAGAATGACTCCTTTGAATGTTTTAAAATTCTTGTTCCCAGTACGCCCCAGGGGGAGAACTGTTCGATTACATTGTTGCAAAGGATAGACTTAAGGTTAGTATGTATAACTGAAATTTTTCATCATTATTAATAATAGATAATCTTTCTTTAATAAATATTTTAAGTCCCTATATTGCTTTTTTTATTTATCTTGAAATGAAAACTATTGTCATCTATGATCTCAAAATTTGAATGACCGATGAAAAATTCCTAACCTAAGAATAGTTTTTAATCAAAAGAAGTTAGGAATTCAAATTTTGACCGAGCACAGGGGACTGGTAGCAGTAGGCAGACGTCCTTCACTGTCCTTCGTATGTTACAATGAAAAACGTGACAAACATGTTACTTTAAACTGAATTTTTCTATTTTTCGCAGTGTTTTAAACAGTAGATAAAAAAAGTTTTGTGTTGAATTCGAAAGTGTTAGAAGTGAACAGGAAGCCTTATAAGTACCTTCTCTTATGTCATTGCCCAGGACTTTATAAAGGAAATAATGCTCGGACAAAAACGATAGTTGTCCCGAAATTGTCTTAATTTGCACGTTTCAAAACTCAAAAAACGGAACAAGAATCGCTAAAAACATTTTAATCTTATAAATTTAGTATCAATGAAGGGTTCTATTTTTCCTCGAAATGATAATGGAGATTGGTGGCCCATGGCTATATTTATTTAGAACTTTTTTTATATTTAAATTCAATTTAAATTTTCTAATTAGTTCACAGAAACTCCAATATCCTGATCAATTACAGGACTGGTGAGAAAAAATGTCTGAATCTCTCCAAATTCATATTTTCACTTACTGTACAAAGAGCAGACTATAAGTATTCCTTTATAGAATAATATACATTACGGTTTGATATGGATTCTTTACTCATTTTTCTAATTTAAAGCAATAACTATTTAACAGTCCTGCAGCCAATATATCACTAAACCATGTTAACTGAATATTAATTATCTTAAAGACAATAGTTTATAGTTATCAAAAAGGTTGACTTTCTAGTAATTTTTAAAGAAATGAATCAAAAGTCGAGCAGTGTTAAATTCAGCCTTACCATAAATTTAATTTATTTACCAATCTGTTGCTTGGTAATTGTTATAATTATTACTGTGCAACTTAAGTTATTCCTCAGTCACTGAATTTATTATCCAACCCCACAAATAACCGTACAAATAACACCATGAGTGGGTCTGGGACGAGTACAAATATCCAGCCGTATTTTTCATTTCAAGCGATATTCTTGTTTTACCGCACGTGTTGCAGAATTTTGTTTTCATTTTTTCTCAAAAAAAAATTGGATAATCAGGCTCATCAAAATACTACAAGATTCGTAAAAATATCCAGCCATACTACATACTAAGGCGTACATGGTTGGCGCAGTTGGTAAGATCTCTGCTTTCTAACCACGAGGTCCCGAGTTCGATCCCGGCACTTTGCTGAGATTTGAATCTTTGTGTGGCCTTTTTTTCCGCCTGAGCCAACTCATCTTTCCATCCTCCCGGGGTAGGTAAATGAGTACCAGCGTCTACTGGGAGCTAACCTGCGATGGATTAGTGTCTCGGGGAAGTTAAAGTCTCTCATCTGCTTAACACTACAGAAACCAGAGATAAGTGTCGGCTCCATGGGCCACTGGGCTCGAAAGGATTTAGCTATACTACATACTAAACTGTCTAATAGGATATAAATTATGTATTTTACTTCCCCCTCTTAAATTGGGGTACTAAGTACCACTTTGACCTGATTGAAATGTCAGAATTCCAATCCTGTTCCAGTACTATATTTTTATTTTATTTTTCCTACTCTACCCAAGACAAAAGCTGAATAGTTTTTACCACTGAGACAAAACAAACTTACAACCTGAAGACCAAAATCATGAAAAAAATTGAACGGTCTAGTGCAGAAACAATTTGACTTTGTAGGAAAAACTAAGTTCTCCCAAAGGTTTTTAAGGACTTATATATTTTTTTATATTAATAGGGAGAATATAGGGAGAAGCAAGAACTTGATCAAAAGTCACTTACATTGTTTTTGCCCTAGACCCATCAATTTACCTAGTAGGAAGAGACAGATACCATTTATAGTTAATATTAAAACATTAAGGGAAAAATATGAATGGCTGGCAACCGTATTAGTATGTGTCCTGTATCCTATAGGATAAAGATAAACCTTAGATCTTGTTTTGTACGGCAGAAACAAGGGATAAACCAAGACAGATATATAATTGTGCACACCTCAGAAAAATGTGGCATATGCTAAGCACGATAAAGGTGTGCATGTGCGGCCTGAAATTAGCCAATCACAGTAAACCACTGCCATACATAAAGCCCAAAACCAGGCGACCCCATCCCTTGAAGAATGCTAGCAGATTTAAGCAGTTGACGAAAACATCATGAACTTAGATATCTACTGTAATTGACAAGTTTGTTATAATGAGACAAAAAAACTTAAATATTAACCAATAGGCACAATGAATAACAATCTATTTCATAACATCAGAATTGTTATATTTTGTTTTTCCTTGTTTTATTTTAATGCAGGATGAAGAAGCCAGAGCTTTTTTTCGTCAGATTATCTCAGCTGTTGCATACATCCATGACAGAGGATATGCTCACAGAGATTTAAAGCCTGTAAGTTTGATTCCTGTTGCTGTTGTTTTCATTACCATAAATAACATTAATTTTGGTTGGAAATGTTCATAACACTGTCTGTTACATACAGTACTGGAGTTTTCTTGAGTCGGTAGATTTGCAGCAATTTAATTCAATTTATTAGTTTCATTGTTGTTTTGGCATCAAGGTGTGCAACATACCCATATGAAAACTATACTCTGTAGACCACTATAATTTATTACTCTAGCAAAGAAAATGAGATGGATTTTAATGCAGGGATAGTATCAGCCATGTCTTTTTTCCCAGTCTGGGTTATTATACATGTAATCATTTGAATTATTAAATAATTAATAAAAAGAATATTTTAATAACTATAATTATACTAATATAACAGTCAATTATAATAAGTTTTATTAGAACTCTAAGTTAAAAAGTATGTTTGAAAGACATGTTTTTTCCACTGAATGAGATTCAGTTAAAATGATTTGTAGCAGATTGTTTTAATAATATTTAAATATTAAAATAGCACATTTTCTATCCTTTTTATCAAACAGGAAAATTTGTTGCTTGATGAAAATCAGGTATGTATATTAATTATATAATTATATTCTTTATTACTGTTAGATATTTACATAAGATTAAGATGTTATTAATCTGTAATTAGTACTGTGTTTGTTTTGGGTTGTAGTTGACTATCGTGAAAAAGAATCTGTATAAATTTGTCTGACTAAAAAGATCCATCAAATGAAACATCGTGTGTTATGTACTCACATAGGAAGTTGGTGGGCCGCATCTACGTATGATATGCATTATTGTAACATAATGATGTTAGTGACTCATTTAAATCAAACATTACCACTCAATGCAGTTCCAATCGAGACCTACACCAGGGATGTGATAAATCCGTGTATAGAGTGATTTCCGTCTTTTTATAATTCCCCTTCCGCCCCTTCTCACAAAAATCCGTCTTATTTATTTTTTCACAATATTATATAATTTAGATTATAGATCATAAAATTTGTGTTGTTCCATTGCTGATGCTAATTTTCACTTCACTGAAGAAGTACATTTGCCTGAGTCATCTAGAAAGAACATTTATGATTAAAGTTTGTAGATTTTAGTCAGGTCTAATTGTAAATTTTCTGGACATCTGAGAGGTGTTTTGGGGTACTTTATTGACGAAAAACGTTGAGCTCCAGAGGCGAACCCCTTTAAGCTTAGGCGGTCCCTGGACCCCTTGCTCAATTTCCTTCCTTTTCAAAATTTGCCAATCACATGCCTGTAAAACATATCCACTTGCAAAGCATATTTAAAGTAAGATTCTAGAATGTCCGGAATGTCCCAACATGAAATGGCATTATAATTATATAGCTTAGCTAGTCTTGCATTGTGGGGTATTAGCAATGCAGGGCTTGAAATTAAAATTCTTTCATAGTCGCATTTTAGCGAATGGTTACAAAATTTTTGGTGCAAAACTTCTGGCTGACACTTTTTATTAGCTGTCGGAGATGTAGTGTGGTCGCAAAATTGCTAGTGCTGTTGAAACCTTAGTCGCAAAGGGAAAAATTTAGTCTCAAATGCGACTGTATCGGTTGCAATTACGAGCCCTGCAATGTTAAAAAAGAAAATCAAAACCATCTCTATCTAATGCCTGTCACAGGGGGGTGTGTGGCTTCACATTGACTGGTGCATTAAAATATGCTTTCGGAATAAAACATCTGTAAAATATAACACACTATCTACTTTTAGAAGATCTCCACGAACTAGATATTTTCCTAATTATTCTTTTTTTCAAATTTTTATTGCAGAACATAAAACTGATTGATTTTGGCTTAGTTGCTAAGCCAGAAGGTGGTATGTTGGACCAGCTGGAGACCTGTTGTGGCTCACCTGCGTATGCTGCTCCTGGTACTGTTCATTTATCTTCAGTCTGCGGTTATACAGTATTTCTTAGGCCAGACCAAATGTAATGTGTTGGAGCACAGAGCCAGGCGTAATCATTTAATATTAATTTTAGTTGTTAGCTCTTCTGCTATTTGATGCTTTTAAATCTGCTTTTGTACAAATTAATGATTATCAAACAGGGTTTCAAAAAGATTTCAAGTTGAAGTTGTAAATTGAAAAGTAAAATCAATAAGATATAAGGTGATAGTCCACGTTAGAAACAAGACTTTGTCGTTTGATACAGTACGTGACGTGAACTTTGTTTTGAAACTCATAGTTAATCTTCTAACACCTCCTACTAAATGTTTTAACTTGCTTAGTGACCAAAATAAACATGTAAAAAGCCCTTTTTTGGTTTTTTATGCCTTAAAATTTTACAAGACTAGTAAATATTAAATATTTTAAAAAGAGATTACCTACTTTGAAAGTTTCACTTTTTTTACACATGGCCGGTGACATGGATCTGATTTATGTAAATTAAGTATAACTTTTTTTTCTCTTTTTTTTCTGGCATACTGACCGACTGACTAAAATATCTTGAAAAAATCCCCTGCCCCAACAAATCTTCTTGATTTGGCCTCATCACGCATTTTATTCGTTCAAGGGTTCATTAACGTCTTTTACGTAGACGTTAATGAAAATCGATCGTTAAGAGTGCTCAACCTTTTCTTCACTAGAGTCTTTGAAAAAATGAACTTAAAGTTTATATAGTTTGTTGAAAACATTATATATTAAAAAGCGCTCCTCTGCACATGTTGCATTTACAATTGTACCTTGAGTTTTACTTTAAAAAGATACATGTTTTACTCCTTTTTAAAGGAATACCATTAGATAATTAGATTATTTTCTTGTTTTTTTTTTTCAACTACAGAATTAATTTCAGGACTGCCATATTTTGGAAATGAGGTAATTAAGAGGGTTTTTTCATTAAAGTTTCATAGTATTTAAAAAATAAGAACTTTAGTGTCGTTTCATAGCGTATAGGCACATAGGCTCATGGCAAGTGGGTCGCCCTGTGTAGTGCCCTTGGATGATCTCAGTTCCTGTTTGCCAACAATGAAGAGGCATAAGGGCTTCCTGTAAGTATTTTTTGCGTAAGTTGCAATTGATGGGCACAACACCCTAATGTTATGTAGGGTGGCGGCTCTGTTCAAGGCGTTCGACATGTCTATAAGCAGAACAGCATCACTGTTGTCATGTTCAAAAAGTTCCCGCATTGCGTGTATGGCCACCTAGCTCCCACGTTTATGACCAGCGCACACCTGTATAGAGCCACTCATATCTATAATATTTTTATGTCAGGTTTAATAACTTTGTGACACACTTTCCCATAATCTACCTTAGCACTTCGCATCCCCAATCGGTCGCACTACTCCTTCTCCTTTGTCAAGGGGGATCAGCTGATGCACTAAAATTGCATCCAGCCTACCTAGGATTGACATAACATAATCCGTGCATAGTCGCCTGGTCATGCTGGCTATAGCTTCACAAAGTTCTTATCCTGTACTCTTTGGATTTACAAGTAAGAATTCTTCTGAAACCATTTGCATGTACATCAGAAGGCTTACCCGAGCCCTTATTTCTTAGGGCAGCGTCCCTGGCCATGTCTCCATTGATCTCATGGTATAGACTATCAGAAACTTTTGTCAGCAGGGTTGAACATGAGAGCCCCTTGTTGGGCACCCTGTGGTTCTGGGTGTTTTTCCTTCAACACTTCCATGACGTCATCAGAAAGGGGTAAGATCCCTCCACCTTGATCATCGCTGACATATCGTAACGCAGAATTAACCTGCCCCGTCATTATCAGATTTGCAAAAATCTTTGCCTTATTATTTTGGAGGATCGGTTGCCCAATGAGAGTTTCCAAGTTGTCTCACTATCGTGCGCCCTTCAGGGAGGAGAGTATCAGTCTAGCCGGCCTTTCTTCCATAAGGCAAAACGTTTTGCCAAACAATCCTGGTTATCTTTTTATTTCTATTCAGGACCCGGCTTTTGTAGACAGAGTGTAAGGAAAACAGTAGCGACTTTAAGAGGAATGAATTCCATTTCTGAACCCTTGTTCCATTTACTATTTAGTTCCTTCAATGTGTCGATGAATTCTTTTCCCGTTTTTCCGAAAGGGGCCAAAAATGTGTTTTTACGCTATTTGGATATATTCATCGTCAGCATTCCTAAATAGTCGAGAGGTTAATAATTATTGGTCCTTCCCTGTCTAGACTCGAACCTTGGCGAGCGATCCCGACACCTTGTCAGTTAACTTTTCACACTTCAGTTGATCAAGCTGTAAATTCCGTGTCTTCTCTCTCAAAGTCAGAATTAATTTTATTTTCCACATTCCCGTTTCCTTCAACTAACACGGTATCACTGTTTCCATTTGATATTACAGACTTGTTTGTATTTATCACCATCATATCGATCAAGCAGCTCGCATCGGCAAAAACTTCTTGATATTTCTCCAGCCCCGCACTTGATCACGTAAATTCTGACCTTTAAGAGCAAGATGGCCGTATCCCTTCTCTTCCCAAAACTGTTACATGATTTCAATGAAGCCTCTTGTTATTATAATTATCTTTATCATTATCGTCATCATCATTATTAATAATAATAGTAAATATTATAATTATTTTCATCATTATCGTCATTATTATTATTATTATTATTATTATTATTATTATTGCCTATACAGTACGTAGTGAGATTTACAACTGTATTTTAAAAAAGAAAATAAAGTTTCCATTAGTAATAATAGTAATATGTATTTGTAATTAATTATTGTTATTGTTACATAATTTTTGATTTTTCAATGTAGGTTGACCTGTGGAGCATGGGCGTCTTGTTATACGCCCTTGTATGTGGGTTTCTCCCATTTGATGATGACAACACTTACAAACTCTACAGACTTATACAGGTAAGCTTACAGTTACATGTAACATTCAAGGGTAGTTGGCTCAAGCAATATGTTGTACATCATCATCGTCGTCATCATCAATCCAGTTTTGATCCGTTTTTATTCCCGTAAACGAGGGTGGCCGGATTTACCCCACTCTACCAGCAATCTCTCCCACTCCCACTCTCCATCTCTCTCGATTCACTGCATCCTTCCTTTTCGAACCAACACTCCTACTCTCCTCCACCTGCGATCTTCATGTCTTCCTCGGTCGTCCTCGCTTCCTCTTTCTCTTATTATATGTAAATTCTATCAGGACATTAATTTTTTTATAAAAGCAAAAAAGAAAACAAATTTCGACCACAAGTACTAGACAAAATGATCCAAGTAATGAGGGCTTTTTTTTGAGACAAACTCAAAACAGATTTTTAGCACAAACACATTCAAAAACACTTGAAAAAGTAGGGTGTGTGCTTGACTCATGACTTTTGGTGTGGTGGATTATAAGAGATTTGAAAACCATTATTACTTTTAACCTTGATGACTAGCACTATAATATATCTACCTGGGTCCAGTTGTTCAAAGACTGGTTAAGTTTAACCCTTGGTTAAGCAGAAATTTAAACAGGAATTTCTTCTTTAAGAAAAGTTAAACGGTTATTTATGAAGACTGTTTGGATTTTTCTAGTACAGTCTTGTTAATCCCACTATTACAGCTAAAATATCTCCTTCTAAGAGTTGAAACAAAACCATGGATCAAACAATTAACCCTGGGTTAGTGCTAACCTGCTTTTGAACTACTGGGCTTTGTTGTGTAACATTTCCAAGAACATAAAAGTTTGCATTTGAAATAATATAAAATTAGTCTGTTATTTGAAGTTCTTTCATTCTCAAGCTTACTAATATTGATGAATTTCAGTTAAATAAATGTATTTTTTTCATTTTAAACTAATTTGTATTTTGTTATTCAATTTACCCATAATTCTTTGTTGGTAATTATTTTACAAATTTTCAGTTTTCCTTCATAGTAGTAAAT
The DNA here is from genome assembly GCA_028564885.2 of Zoanthus sanctaehelenae. Lineage (NCBI taxonomy): Eukaryota > Metazoa > Cnidaria > Anthozoa > Zoantharia > Zoanthidae > Zoanthus > Zoanthus sanctaehelenae. Next base: position 1,964 of record JAOTRI020111934.1, on the reverse strand, counting down.
ACCACCAGTGCTCCAAGCATAGTTTTTTGTAAGTTGCCTTTTGGTTGCCATCTAGGAGGTCACCCATGACAACAATTTGATCACCAAATTCTTTGAAAAAAACATGTTTTTCGTTTTTGGTCGAGTCTGGATTTCAACTAAAAAACCTAATGGCAAGGAAGGAGGTTGGCAATTTGGCGACCGTTCTGACAGTTTTGGTCACTTATTATTCAATCATTTGCCATGGCAACCAAAACGGTTGCAGCTTCGTAGCACTGGAAATGCTGAAATTTTGGTCAGTTGTAGAGTTAGATGTATGTTTAAAACATTGCTCTGTGTAACTGCCTCTCAATTGAATGGCAGTGTGCAAAAATAACATAACTGACTTTGTATAAACTGCTAAATTCTTCCAAAATATTATACAAAGATAATAGGGATAATGCACAATGGAAGAAATTAGTTGAGTTTTTCTTCTTTTCCATCTGATGAAGGGTGTTGTAGAACTGAGATGACATAACTTAACGCAACTCCATTCTGTATTGTTGGCCTGAAGAAGTCATTTCTCAGTTTAAAAAATCTTTTCAAAATTTACATTGCAGTTTTTGCATGGTCTTTTCTGAGGCTCCAAATATGAGTGACCCTAATGCAGAATTCTTACAGTCATATAAACAGGTTTGTAAAGTCTATTGTAAAAACGCATTTGTAAACTAAAGGTGTGTATTTAGTTTTCACAAATATTGACATTAAAAATGATAATTGTAGTGAATTTGACACAGTTATATCGCTGGCTTCCCTAAGTTTAGGTTTGTGTAAAATGAACTGCTCAAAATTCAATTACATCAATTGCTTAAATTTCAAATAGCAATGAAAATTTGAATTTCTAGATGAAATTTCTAAATGATGAACACAAATAACACAAATATAGATAGCTTAGTTGCCCTAAGGGATATATTCCTGGTGAAAACACAGTATAGCGTTACGCATTTTGAATATGTAAAAGATACCAGTAATTGAACATTTTTGACCCAAAGAAAATAATCCCACATGAAAGGTTCCTTAAAATCCAAACTCAATTTAAGCCTCAATAAATTTTCAAAATGTAAATTTTTTTTCAACGAAAATTCCCTTGCGCATTGAGGATTCAAAATGATACTGATACAAAGAGTTGTGTAACAACCGGCTTTGAAATCCATCTTGTTCGTAAAGGAATCAACCATTTAGCGTATTTCTGAGCTCAGCCTTACGAAGTTAGAACGTTGTTAATGAATTTGCGAATTTCGGAAGAATAGGATTATTAATTTACCAAGACTTCATTTTGTTATGTACTTACGGTCAATTCATTTCCGGTTTTTATATGATTTAATGGCGGCCATGTTGGTGCACTCGTAACAAAAGAATTTTGATTATTTCTTTTGTTTTGTACACCAACATGGCGGCTATGTTCGTTGTCACGTGTCGTGGTATTGTGCGAAAACTAAGAACAGGCATTAATGGTTTACAATTACCTTATTAGGCCGAGCAAAATAGGAACCAACCAGGTGCAACACCGCTGACAAGTACGGCAAGCAGCACACCACGGACACATCCCCATGTAGCTCAAGAGCATGCGCAGTTGCATGCAGTGCCCGCCACCAATCATCACACTCCTCATGTGCCAGCTTCTACCTCAAATCGATTTCATCCTTACACAAGACCTGAACAGACAGTTGGAGTGGCGGTAAAGAACGAAGTTCAGCGTGACTTGTCTCGTGATCCAAGGTTGCGAGCTCGTACTTCTGCAAACGGTCACGTGAATGGAGGAGGATTAACTAATGGAAATACGCTAAGAAAAGAAAACCCCGCGGGAGGTGGGAATGGTGGAACTGTTACAGATCCAAGTGTACGAAACATTATTAATTCCAGCCGAGACCCAAGACAAAGAAACAGATGATCAAATTGGTTTTTGTATTTTTTATCGGGCAATGGGGGGAGGTGGAGGGGTGGGG
>JAOTRI020111923.1:0-12934 GCA_028564885.2 Zoanthus sanctaehelenae | reverse complement strand
TTACTAATAGACCACTAGTAGCGTAGCCAATCAAAATGCTTGATTTGCAATAGTCCACTAGTTGGGTGATACTAATAGTATATATGCTATTCGCTGTCGCATCATTGTTGCTTCCGATTTTACAAAATTAGCTAAAATTTGAGTGCGATCATTTGATACCTCTTACCGTTAAAGACTTTTTGTACACCTTGTCGGTTTAAAAAACATGAAGAAATTGTAATTGTAGTTTAAGTTGGGAATGACTAAATATCATGACAACGGTTTTCAATTGGTTTGTTGATTTATTTCATCTCGTAATTATTCATTTGTCGCGTTCTTAAGAAGCTCATATAAAGGTTCTTAAACCGATTTTGTTTTCAATTGAACACAGAACCTATTTTTGAGAATCACTTTTTCTATGATTCAGACAGTCATAATCATATTTTCTTCGACGATATTAGTTTTTTTAATATTAAAAAAAAATTTAATTTTTTTTTGGTGCATTTTTAGTTTAGTTTATAGAAACTATTTTTCTTGTTGGTTTTTGGGGTATTTCCATGATTTGTTTTGAAATTCTGTGCATTCGGAATATTTTCGAAATTTCCTGTGAAAATCGAATGATATCAGCTATTAATATAAATAGATCTAGAACTGTCTGTAGGAACGTCACAACACGATATTGCTCGACATCAACGCCCAATTCTTCACTTTATCGTCATACTCTATTAAATTTTGAAATTATCGATACTGAAAGACTTGAAGTTAAAAATATATATTTATTTTTATTTTTCACGGATACTGAGCATCTTTGAACTAGACTTGAAAATCATTCACTTTGACCGGTTTTTGCGTAATTTTCATTTGCACTTTTTGTCAAAGATTCCTCAAAAGCGGGAAACCAAATGGTTATTAAGACTGTGAAGCGGGGAGCAATTTTACCTTGGTGAGTATTTTTCACGTGCTTTTGGTATTGTTACTGTTCAGTGTTGTTGTTTTGCGAAAAAAAATGTATAGTAGATTGAAGGGTAGATATACCTAAAGTTTCAAAGTAATAGCTTAAGTTGGACAATGTTGTCCGTAAAACCAAGAAAATTACTGTTGATTTTGAACGACAAAAACAGTTTTGTTTTCTTAATAAAATGATTTGCGCTTTCGATAGAATGACAAATTTTTCTTCAGGTTGACAATTAGCTAGAATTTCACTTTCAGCAGTTTTAGCGAAGAGGTTACTGTCGCCCGGTCACAGAATTTGGCAAATTTAGCGCTCAGGATTCATTAAAAAGTTGAAGAAACTGTATGTATTTTTTTGTCATTCGAGACATGTTTAGATGTAGCAATAAGAGACTCGCAAAAGTGAGAGATCATTCGGGTACTGAACCGAATCATCAACGGTGACTTTAAACGTCGGTAAGAGCAATTTGAAACCTCTGAAAGATTTATCCTAGATATCAGACAAGGTCAAGCTATGACACCAACTTCAGTTGACAAAGGGAATTTTAAACTCCAAAAAGGTTTTCCGTGGATTGAATTCATGGCACAAGTAATGGAGGTCTAAATAATGTATAATAAGGACAGCGAAATTGTTTAAGTAATGGCATCATGAGTGTTTCGATTCGGCCAAATTCGACCTGCATTGAAATTTGAATGCTTGGAAATTAAACAGTGAAAAAACAAAAACAAAAGATGTCTGAAGCTAAGTTTTACTTTATTATTTCATTTTTAACTGGATCTTGAAAGAATTTTCAAAGTTTTAAATTTAGTCTTTTTCACAGTACATTGCGTGACCTAAGTAATAAAGCACCAGCTAATTAAAAAATCTTCATGTTGTTTTTATAAATGGATCTTTCTTTCTTATTGTTATATCCGGTTTATTAGTTTATGATGAATATATAATGACGTGCTACAAGGACAAAATATCGTTCTTTCTTGTTTTTATAACAGCATGTTTGTTTTGTTTCGCATTTTTCACTTCCTTATAATATTTAGAAAAGAAAACTGTCGGTGGTCTTTGAAACCAATATTTTCAAGTTAAAAAATGGTCGGTCTTTTAATTTGTAATTTCATTTATGTTTAAAACATTTTTCGTGCTCAAAATTGATATCTCTCGTTAATCTTTAGTATCGGTTCAGAGTTTATTTCAAAAATTATCAGCAAGTCTTCAACTCACAATCACAAGTGTGTTTTTTAAAAAAACAATGTAATGTAATGGGATTGTTTATTTTTCACGGTTATCATGGCGGCTTTTCCCTTTGAAGCATATCTCCCTACTTTAGACCTCTTGCTTATTTAATTTCCTTTGCTTATAGTAAGTGAACTCGTGATGGAATCTAAAACAAACTCAGAAGTTAAGATCTGATAGGGAATATCCCTAAAAAAGAGCGTCAACTGACGCGTGACGCGTGAATCGCTTGTCTGTTCCGAAGTTTTGGCGAAATATTCAGACGGGCCTTCAGCAGTATTTTTGTGCAGAACTTCCAGTCCGGCCGGTAATAGCTGATGAAACAATCGAATGAGCACTTACCTTTTATGACAAACGGATATTTTGTTGGCACTCGCCTGAGTTGATGAAGAATTTTAAAAAACACTCCTTATAATAAAGTTTACATGATTATTTGATGACGAAAAGCGGAATACAATTAGCGTGATATATTAAATTATTTTGAAATATATTCGATTTGCAAATGTATGTTTCAGGTTTTTAAAAATTCACATTTGCGTGATAACTATCGAATTTTCAATATAGCCTCTTTCCAGTCCCTTCACTTGATATTGGCTTAATTTAGGTTAAATAGTTATTTTAATAAAAGCAGTGGAGCAACTTTAGAATACCGCGACACTGTGGTTTATGTAATTCTGCGCATTTGTTTTTATAGAACGACCAATGCGCAGTCACTCAAGGGCCTAGAGTGACTCTATGCTTTTCTATCTTTTTGTATCTGCGCGGTATAAATTATATGAAAATCAACAACAAAATAAGTATTTTGTAAATTACTTTTTACCTCCGACAAGGAGGTTATGTTTTTGTCGGAGGTTGTTTACTTATTTGTGTGTTTATTTATTTATTTTATTTATTTGTTTGTAAGTTAGCTTGGTTTTGATGAAATTTTCAGAAATGGGTCAGGGAAACACTGATTAAATTTTGAAAGTGATTCAAAAAAATTCCTGGATTTTCGATCATTTCTTTAATTTTTTAAGCACACAAGTATACAACCATACTCACGCATTTACATAAAAGCACCCTCAGCGTCGCTTACAATTGTATGGCTACTATTTACACTTGTTGTTAGACTCGTGCTGAATGTGTAAATTCCAGTGTTAGAATTCTTTTTTGACTCTAATGTTGCAACTGATGTCACGTGGGGATTCCAGTAGATCCTTTTCATAAATGCATGGCAACGATTTAATTATTCTTTTGTCTTCATTCATATTAACCTGACGAGAGTTAAAAGATATTCTTTTGAATTTTTTGCTCAAATATGAGGCTAGTGAGGCTAATTTCAATAAAGACAAAAGATCAGTAAAATAGCCGCCATTTATGAAAGAGGTCTATAGTTGGCGGGGGTCTGGGCACTGAGTGCTGTTCTAGTTTCTTCAATAATCTGTTTGAAATTACCATTAACTTGTGTAACTAAAACTGCAGTTGAAGCTCTGGAAAATAATCTCAGCTTGGTTGTGAAATTGAGTGGTTTCCGTACATCTCAAAATGTTGTTGTCAAATACATAGTATTATATTAATGGCGCTTAGCTAGTGCAAATGGTGCCAAGGATTATGTAAATAGAATTATCGATTTACAAGCCCTTGCTTGAAAGTAATTATGCAGCAAAACTTAACAAGTTCGCAAAAACAACGAGCTTAACCTTAAAGGGCCATAGCAGAAAAATTATTTTTCGTTAATTTGATGAGTGGATGACTATACATGCCTCGTTTTGGCCGAAACCAATCCACAGCTTAGCAACCGATCCCTAATAGCTTTGCGTCAATTCAGATACATATGCGCGCATTATTAATTTGTTCTCAAACATAATCCAGTTGTCTAAATCGGTTTTAAACTTTACCCTCTGCTCTTACTAAGTTATTCATACATCAATGTGCTGTAGAAAAACTGGATATGATTTATATGGATAGTCGATCAGCACTAACCGGTTATGAAACTGAAATGGCGAAAAACTGAAAACCGAACCGGTGAAATATTGTTTTGAACAAATTTTAAAATTTAGACGTGTAGCTGAATGCCCTTTGGCAGTAACGGGTGGTCATAATGTTCCTTTGTTCCTGATATTGAATGACAGCCGTTCTTTAACCTCATGCCATTATATTTCAGCGTAAAATTCTCTCGAATGCTAAAAGTCAATACAATAACCAAGGCTTGTTGAAAGAAACATCATTATTGAAAGAGAATTTGAATGGGTTTATCTAATAGCTGGGAACACATTAAGCTTTAAGCTCTTTCTTTCTTTTTTTGCTGTACCAATTAGGCGACAGAAAGCGAAACAGCTTGTATGGTTGGCTAAATGCAAGTTCTGTCAGTATCATTTGTGGTTGATTTCAGCAAAGTTCTGATTAAAGGGATAATGCAACATGTACAGCAATCCGGCACGTGGTCATATGGCCTATCTTATTGTGGTTTCGATTGCCGGATTAGCTACAACTAGCATGCACGTGCTTTCTATACTTGCATCCAGGACCGTAACGAGGTACACTCGTTTTTGATAACTGACAAGTTCTCAATTTTAGAAAAAAAAACATTTAAAAACAAAGCTAGCTGTTATCAACAAGACAAAAACACAAACACAAACTTTTTCACAAACCTGCGAAAATATACTGTTTTAAACACTCATATTAAAATAGATTTGTAAGGCAATGGAATAATCTGCCTGCTGATATTGCTGAATCATCTATTTTAAAAGAATTTTTAGACAAATAGATTTTATAATTTTATTGTTTCTATTTTATTCTGTGTGTATGCGTGTGTTATTTTAACTTTTTAGGGAGTTACTCGATGAGGTTAACCTCTTAACTTCCGGCTTTCAAGATTCATTCCATTTTATAGTTTAAAGTTTGATATTATAAAAAAACTATGTATATACGTATATATATATTATATGTATCTTTTATTTTGTAATCTTGAAAAATAGACATTTATATGTATGTACGGTATGTATGTATGTATGTATGTATGTACGTACGTACGTATGCACAAAAATGCACCTCACATGTGAACCGCACGCGAATCACAAGACTTTTGTGTTGCTGAGGTAAATCAGTGTTTTAGTTGAGTCTTTATTTATATTCATTTATATATCTTTACGTAAAATATATTCAGAGTCTTAGCTTGAGATAGTTCTCAAATTGTTCTTACTTTTCGGACAATTTGAGCCTCGTTCTTATAATTGTTTTTTCTGTAAAAACGTTTGTACATTATGATACCTTTGATTCCGTTGCTTTAGACAAAATTTTGATCCCTGATTCCGAAATTTTAAGAAAATCCCTGACCTCAAATTTTAATACTGATCTCGTATTTTCTTCTCATCCCTGATCCCAGCCCTATAAGTATAATCGATAATCCCTGTTTATCGTTGATCCCTTATCCCATATCTACGTCATTACGAACCTGAGGCTTGCATTTAGAGATAAAAATTTTATACTTTTAAAGCTGATTATTGAGAACAGATAATTTAAAAAACTAACTGATTTGCGAGAACTGACCGAAATCTTAACTAATCATTGAGAACAGAACAGCACACAAAAAACATCAGTTACACAACGGTGAATGATTTATCCATTTTTTTAAAAAAAGAACTGTTACTGTCGTAGAAACACCGACTCAGCTGCCTTGCCTTGCCATTTATGAGATTAAAATTCAGACCCGAGACCATCACTATGTGGCCTGTATTTCTACGAGTTGTAACATCAGTCGATTTGATATCTTAATCTATTTCTGCCCCTACCTACAGATTAGAATTGCTGCCTGTCGCACAGATAAAACATTTCAACAAAATTGAAAAATGTTGACATTTCAATGGTCAATATTTTAAATTCCCGTCTCGCAAAACGATGATGCAACGTCTCTCTTCGGTAAAGTCGATAATTGATCGTATACGGTTCGCCGAACACCAATAGTCGAAACATGGTGGGTGATTGGGTAGGGTTTTTGTAACTGGCAGGGACTGCCGGTGTTTGGAAGTCCAGAAATTTTCAAGTAATTTCAAAAAACCGAGAAGAATCCTTAAGCTTACAGAGTTCGAAGTATATATTCTGTTGACTTTACATGTGTTGTTTGTGGGAGTGGTGAAACTAGAAGAAGAACGGCTGACAGTGACAGGGTCTTAAAGCAAGTTGCGCAAACGGCTCTTGAAAGTTTAGAAGGTGAGAAGAGAAGCAGTTCCCAATTTGATTCAGAATTTTCGGACAACAACAATACAGCTTTAGACAAAAAGATATAATGTTATCTCCACGTTTAAATTTTGGTGGCTGTGGTAAAGGTTAGGTCAACAGAATGTCATAGGGTTGCTTCACGCGTGTAAACATAACGCCGAATACATTGGATGTTCTTTGCCTTTTTATTCTTAATTAGCCAAAGATTTCTGTTATCAGGCACGAAAATATTTGTACCAAACGTAGGAGTTGGGTGAAAAGTTTTAAAAATGTCATTTCGTGCCTAGAAACAAGCAAAGTAGAGATGAAGGATTTTCGTCATTTCCACATTGGTTAACTTGAATACTGATTTATTATGTTTTCGACATATCGTTTTCGAGATCAAAAAGGTTCATAAGGTAAACATCGGTTTCACCAAGTTCAGGGTTTTCCACCGGGAATTTATTAGGTAGCCAAGAAATAATTGAGGTAACTTTTATTATAGAGCCAGATAACTTTTTTCTCTTTTAGATTCATTAAAGGTAAGTCAGCCAATATCCGGTTTTTCGTTTCGTTCCTGTAGTCTGCTCATTCATTATATATTTGATGAAGGGATGTACACAGTGCTAAGAAACTGTTTTCGGTTACTGAAGCATTTGTGTTAAGATAACTTTCTACTTTTCATTCAATTCGGGCATCAGTTATGCAATAAGCGCACATTCATATATCCGTTTTGTGTAAATTCTAATTTGTCTGCATAAGATAGGACCTGAAAACTCTAATTATAATTTTATACGTTGAACCAATTAGCGAGTTTACTGTATACTGTATTTAAGTTGATATTTTTTAGCTGTTAAATGGGAATTGCCTTGCTATCCACAAAGCGCTTAAACTCAAATGGTTCTGAAAACAAACTCGTAGCTGCTGTCTTTTGTTCAATTATGCCCTCGCATAAATTTATTATTGACTTATATTGTATTCGAGAACACCTGTTTTCCTGGGTAAAGTTTGACTGACATAATTTACTTTCACAAGATTTTCGAGGACAACGTTTAATTTTTTTTAACTCCCTGACATATTGCAGCTGAAATATTTTGGTTCTTTTATAGTTAACTTTATAATTTATGCAACCAACGTTGAAAAAATGTCCGGTTTCAAATATTTTGGATTTTTTGGAATTGATATTTCTCTAGGTTTTTTAAAAAGATATTGTGTTTTGTTTTGAATTAGGACCAAAATTGAAAGGCTGTCTCTGTTATCAAAGTAAACACAACCCAAAGCTAACTGTCAGATCTTGTTTTGCTATGTGCACTTGAATGTTATTCAGCTTTAACATAAATATTGATGATTTCAGTTCAAAAACAAAGGATGATATCTATTATTTTGATAAATTAATGATTTTTAGTACATAATTAAACAGAATGATTAAAAAGGTCTGATTCAATTTTTTACAAGAATATGTTTTATAGGAACGGTGAGGTTGAAATAGGCCAAAGTTTAAGAATACTTTAAGAATATTGCAGGGGTTCACATTTTATTATATGTAAAAATATAATTTTGCATATTTAGAATTTAAAAATCATTGATTACATGCATTGTGCTTGCATTCTATGTATGGCAAAACCATACATAGATCTATTATAGCTTTGAAGTGGTCCTTTGTTTTTTTCTTTGTATTTTTATCATACTGTAAATGCAATTGTTAAGCTTCAAGTCTCAAGTTTATTATTGTCATTTATTGTATTATTAACTAAAGCTGTACTACCCTCAAGTAGCAAAGGCTAATCTAGGTGGGTAGTGAAAAGAAATTAGGCTACTTGAGTAATATTAAAGTTGTTAAACACTTTAATGAAGAAAAAAAGATTGGTTATACAAGAATAAATAAATATATGAACTGGAAAATTATGTTACTACTAATTTACTTCCAGTATAATTGTATGTGCATGATTTATGTAGGGAAAGAGAGCAAAAAAGGCAAGAGATTTTTGTTATATTTTGAGCGCATTTAGCGCAAACTGCTGTTTACTGATTTTTAACTCTTAAGTTATTTCAGGCAGCCAGCGCCCCTATCATTGTGTGTACCATCCATTATAATTATAAATTTTTATATTTTGTATGTTCTGGGGTGAAATAAAGTGTTGTTGTTGTTGTTTATATTTTTTGTAGGCCACATTCATCAAGAATGGAGGAAGAAGTGTTTTACCCAGATAATACTTCATCAGCAAGTCCGGATGATACACCTTTTAGCAGTGTTGATAATGTTGGTTCCCAAGGATCCTCTGAGGAGAATGCTGGAGAAGACTCAGATGATGATATTGATAAGATGCTTTCAGAGTTACAAGGTTTTCAAGAGGTCAGATTGAAACCTAATTGTTTTTTGCTGCTCCTTTTATACATCTATAAAATCACTCAGCTCATGAGGAAGGGCTTTTTTTTATTACTGAGAACAAAATTACTTTGAGCTAATTAATTTCTGGTTTTCAAAATATGTTGCTGAAGTTGATAATCAAAGGGCTCTAAGAGCTACTGTATGTCATCCGGTTGGACCTATAAGGTCGTACAATTTGTTTTCATAGACCTGAGCAGAATTTATAATCAGCATGATGTCAGGATACAACGGAGTGACAGAGTGACAAAAGGCGACCACGATATGTCATCCTCCGGATGACATAAAAATGGATCTAAGCTAAAAAGATCAGTTAAAGAAAAGATGTTGTGAGTGCTTATTATAAAGCAACCCTTGTTGGAATCCAAAAATTTTCAACTCATCTTCTGAGCTATTGTCAGTGGAAATTTCGAAGCCTACTTACGTTTTCTTTGTAGATAACTAAAAAAAGTACAAATTATGGGATAAAAATAACTGATGTGTTTCAGAGTGGACAGCAGGAAGGAATGTCAAACAACACCTTGAGGAGTATGGGTACCAAGCTTTGAAAAAACTTGCACAAAAAACTTTAGCCTTGATGTTCATGATAAGTACACCTGTAGGCACAAGTTGATACTGTAGGCTAAAAAAGTATGATAAGATCTAATGTTTTATAGTTGAGTTAATTTGTTTTGAAAACAAGTTGTTCAGTATAATCATCATCAATCCAATTTCGATCTGGGTTTATCCCCATAAATGGGGATGGCCAGATTTACCCCACTCTTGCAGCAATCTCCCCAACTCTCACTCTCCATCATGCTTGATTCATTGCATCCTCCTTCTTCAAACCAACACTCTTGCTGTCCTTCTCCTCTTGTATTTTCCACGTCTTCCTTGGTCGTCCTCATTAAAGAGATATTTATTTGTAAAATTGTTAATTTTGAATGAGAAAAACAAGGTAAAATATTAAGATTTGGATTTAATTATCTCTTTTGAAAGTTTTTAGCTTGAGTTATTTGCCTGAGTAAATTCACAAGGAGTAATTATCAGAGTGAGAGTGTTCGATTACATCCAATTATATTGAGACATTATTCTCAATATGTGTGATTTCCTTGTCAGGGCTTGAAATTGTGACCAATAGAGTTGCATTTGCGACCAAATGTTTCTTTTTATGACTAATACTTCAACGGCGGTCATTATTTTGTGATTAACCATTTTAAATTTTGCAACTAAAGTTTTACAAACAAAACTTCACAAAATGCGACCATGAAATTTAGTACTTAATTTCAAGCCCTGCAGGTATCTTGAGCTAGTACTTGCTGTTTTGTTTTGTTCCTGAAGTTTTAAATTAAAGTTGTTTGATTTATGTTTGCAGGAACTAGAACAAGGAAAGGAGAGCCATGAAGAAAACATTTCTGAAGATCTTCCTAGCAAACCACTGGTTAGTTTAGTAACTGAATAATAATAAATTTGATTATTGATTACTACCGTATTTTCTGGACTATAACCCACACAGATTACCCGCATTGGCGTATAACCCGCACCCATATCACATTCATTTCTTTCACATTTTACTGTCAAAGCATCATAAAACAATTTATTTACAAAATGTAAACATGTCAAACTGTATCAATAAATTTAGTGTTCAATAAATTATCATATTGATGAAAATACAACAAGCTGTTATAGTACAACATCATGAAAAGTGTTAATTAAAGGGAAAACATCAGTAAAAGATCAGTAGAGATCAAAATAATTTTCAATCACACACTCCAGTGTTTCACAATTCAACTTTAGCTGACCCACATCATCGTTTTACAATGCCAAGTTTGTATCCAAGGTCATTAATTAGTTTTTCGGGTTTTTTTGGTGGCTTTCCTGCTGTCAATCAAAGCGTAAAAGTTGAATGTCACAAACAACAAAAGAATTCAGAGCAATGTTGTCACTTTCTTCAATTGATCACAGCACGTGATTGCACCAGGCAGGGTTGCTTGGCTATGTGTGGCTGCACATGTGACAATGTGAATATGCATTCATGACAACAAAATTGAACAAGTCAATGTCTGGCAGCATTTTTCGTTTGTTTTCAGACAGTAAGGCCAATTTAAGTGGTAGCGCTAAAAAGAAAAATACTTTGATGCTAACTGGATTAAACAAAGTTTAGATATCGTACAATCTAGTGTGCTACAAGTTGTTCACAGACACAGATCAACTTCAGCATCTCACATATAACCTGCGTTGGTTAACTGCAAATTACCCACACCTTCTCTGCTACAAGGTAAAACTAACGGATAACCCGCGGGTTATAGTCTGGAAAATACAGCTGTATCACCCATAAAGCACAGAAATGCAATTAGAGAAAGAAAATAATGTGCATTGATTAATAATTTATCAAAGATACAGTACAAAGAATTTCTAAGAGGTGACACTAGATATAAATTTTACCAGCTGTATTGTATTATCAATGGTAATAAAATAAACTTTTGAAACTAGATTACACTATTTAATACCCTTACCCATCAATATCCATCTAAATCCCACTGTTCAAACCTTTTTTAATTCCAGATAATAGATTACCTTACATGGGGTGATACAGTATGTATAGAATGTCATGTAGTATATATGATATAAAGGTGATATACATACTGTAATATATTAATTAATTGCTTTACTTTATATTCTTTCAAACAAAATGAAAAGGTTTAGCTTTAATAGTAAACCTAAGTGATTACAAATAATTATTATAAAATTATATGCAGAGACGTATCCAGGTTTTCAAATTTGGGGGTCCACTGCACCCCTTCTTGAAAAATCTTGGAGTCCATTATAAAATTTGGATTGTCCAGCTCATTAATGTTAAACTAGAATAATTAAGATTTGATGAGGCAATGGATTTTTTGGCTTTAGTCTGAAAAGTTACAGATAAAAGGACTGTGAAGAGTCAGTCACCTGATTAAAATTGTTTTCAAGAAACACAAATTTGCATATCATGTGACACTCTCTTTTCCTGGAATTTGTGATTTGCATAAAAATTCAAATATTTTTTGTATCAGATTGAACACTTCATTCGATATTCTCTGTGTCCAACAGAAAGACGAGTGCATCTCAGGATACAATGACACACCCTGGATACATCTCTGCAAATGTTTGATAAAAAATAATTTAGCTGTACCTAATTTTTGGGCCTACCTTTAAAGCACTGTCCAGACAGCTTTTCACTCTTTGATAATCATCATCCTCAGTGTAAGAACCTGTGAAGTTTTTTCTTTGTTTTGTCACTATTACAATATATTCAATCCATTCTATTTGTTGATTTCAATGACTTCATTGTTTCCTTTGTTCTATGTTACTTGTGAACTTGCAGGTTTTTACACTGAGGTAAACCCGCAAAAAGTTATAATGTAGAGAGATAAAGTGTGGATAATTTTAAATATGGGTTAAGAGAGATTATCTGACTGTGTACTTGTTCAAATTCTTATAGTCTGAGAAGTAGTGTATTAGTTTTATTGATACTTTGTTTTAATGTTTGTGCAGGATCAATTTAGATTTTCAATCGCAGCCATGGAAGGTAAGGTCATTAAATATTTATATATATATATATATTTATTTTAATAGTAAGGTTGCTAACACTGTTAAATAGTGCTCAATACACATTGTAAGTGTAGAGCTACTGTAGATCATAAAAAGATGATGCTCCATGAAACCAACACATGATTCACTGTTGCACCAAGTTTCAGAATAATGCAGTGAATCATGTGTTGGTTTTGTTGAGCCTCATCTTTCCATATATATTATATAATTTTTATTTTTATGTTGTTAGTTTATTTTTTGTCTCAGTTAATTTTGTTTTTTAACAAGTTAACTTTTTTCCTTGGAACTAGTTAGTGTTTTTCTAACTAGGTTATAAATTATTTGTATCAACTGTCTGAATAAAAAATTCTTTTTTTTTCCTTACACCCTTTTTATTCCCATCCTATACCTTATTCCTACCCCCACCCCACTTCACTATCTTTCACTTACCCCCATATAACCCCATTCTAACTTTTTTTCTTTTCTTTTTTTGGTACTCACAAGGATTTGAACTCTCTTGAACCTCTGGATCTCTAGTCCTCTTCCTTATCCACTTGACCACACTTGTAGGCAGTCGTTGCAATCCACCAGGGCTTTCAAAACAAGCCGGCGACCGGCGGAGTTCCGCCGGTTACTTTACGTTTGACCGCCGCTTATTTTTGAAT
>JAOTRI020111922.1:0-23590 GCA_028564885.2 Zoanthus sanctaehelenae | reverse complement strand
CTGAACTCCAGTCCTTTCTTACGGTGTAGAATTTACATTTTCATTACTAAGTTATTCCTGAGAAATGCGATTTGGTAAAGGAAAAGCCGGCTGCATGATTTAAAGTTGTTATCTGCAAACTTTAGTCAAGAACAATGTGTGAATTATTCACCTTTTAATAGCCTCTGCATGTTGTTAACATGTTCTTAAATTTTTGTCGATTTTCAGTCTCATGTTTTTATAAAAAGGTTTCTTATAAAAAAAGAGTGTAATTGACGGAAATGGTTCAAAATTAAATGAACAAAATTTACAAACTTATTTCTATAAACTGTGTGTTTTTATATAACCAATGTAGATATAGATTCTATTTATAGACATAACTTTTACAAAATATACAAATATAATTGTAGAGATTATATATTATTTGGCTGGAAGGTTAAAAGATTCACGTGGCATATTTCTTGGTCCATTCAATGGCTATTTTGTCGTGTTCCTCGCGATTTTGAAGGTACTGTGTTGCAATACTTCCAACCAATGGATCAGCTGAGGGAAGAATGGTACCAGATACAAGTTTACTTTTTATCACACTTAGGGACTGATCATATAATTTCGCAGGGGGTGAGGGTGGGGAAGTGCAAATGAAAACTTTTAAGCTGGACATTTTGCAACCATGCTTTGCCTAAACCAGAAAAATTATGTCCATCCCTTTTTGTTCAGGCAGTTTCTCACCTCACCCCTCCCCTCTCCTCACAATATTAGCTTACTCAATCTTGCTTCAAAAGAAAAACTACAACCAAAAATAGATGACTCCTCTCTATAACTGTCAAATATTTTGATGAACTTTTCCTCGCTAAAAAAGTATGTGATTCCCCCTGATTCCAGCAATCCACCCCATGATGAATGATGACCAGTCCCTCGCAAACCAGAGAGTATGTAAAATAACCAACAGGTAAACAGTAACTAATTAACGTAACACCATAAATACAACTTTAGTTTTTAACGAAAGGACCGGATGATAAATGCCTTTGAAACTGCAATTATAATAGCATATAAAAAAAGGACAGAAACAATTTAATCGATTGCATGCAAATGCAACAAAAAAAATAACAAATAAAACAAATCTCTATTATTCCTTTTATAAATACAAGTATAGATTTTACTACGAGAGTTAGCGTGGTTATCCTAGGCACGCAGTGAACTGTTTAATTCATCATTTACTATTTGATTATGGAGATTTTAGAGACGAAAAAAAGATATTTCAAGCATCATAATTATTAATACGCATACAAACATACACAAACATACATTTACATGCATATATATGGATATACACATACGTACACACGCATACACACATATATATACATATAAGTCATATATACTTACATATATTTGATATATATACACATAAATATATACGTATCAAATACACACACATGCAATTTGTATATATACTAACTGTACATTTCAATATAAATTGAAGAAATAGACGATAATAAATAATTGAGTTTAAAGAGAAAAATACATATTCAAACAAAAAGTAATATAAAACATATAATTAAAAAGCTAGATCAAAATTCAAATAAGTCATTTTGCAGAATGAACTTAAAGAAACAACATTTTGAAATAGCTTTCTAAGTGAAAAAAGGTTACATTGTAAAATCTTGTCACAGAAAAGTTAATATAAATGGCAGTAGCTATAGGGCTCTTTCAACGTGAGAGGCAAGTTCTCTGAAATCCTAACATCCTCTTTTTTTATTTAAAATCCTACTGAAAACATTTCGCCGTCCTACAAGTTACACTTCTGGTATAGCCCTTGAATGAGGACATCAGTTCATAATTACCTGGGTTACAGTCCGTGAGTAGGGAACAAATGGAGAGGAGAACCTTTGATATTGTCAACGCTGGACTCCAATTATCTTTAAGAATATCTAGACAGAGCACACCCTAAGAATGACATCAATGATCATGAAATAAATTCAATACTATAACAATGGGTCTTTAAATATCATTACTACCACTATTACCATTTAGTAACATTATAAATATTCTTACTAAGAAATACCATTATTACTTACCATTACTAATATTATTACTATTTAATATCATTACTAATACTATTGCTATATATTTGATACCATTACTAATATTATTATTTCATGTTAATACTAAATCCTGCCAGCGACGCGAGTAGACTTTATTTCGAACACAGTGTGATTTGCGGATGTCACTAGGAAATATAACATGCGATACATACGATCAGCGGTTCAAGTCGTCTCGACTCAAGGATGTCACTGACTAGTAGTTTGGCACTCACGATTCATGAGATTAACGGTTCAGCTATAAAGTAATAATATTCTGGTAATCCAAAACACGATGGAAAACGCTATCATGAATGTATGAAAAAGTGTAATATGTTTAAGTGTATTTCATGCACAGGTTAAAAAAAAACACTCAGATTGCGTTCACTCTAATATAAATCTACTCTTCTCCCTTGACAGTAACAAAACAAATATGTTACATGCAAAATAGAACAGTACTGTCGAGCATTAACTTTCGTTTTGGTATATCTAGTGCTAGTACTGTTTAACTCTTTCAGTCCCAGTTGTATTGCTGAATTCTCCCAACTTGATCCCATACTTTCCACTGAGTAAGTTTGGGAAAATTTTATTTTTTGTCTTTAGTAGTTTGCTTAGTTTGATCAGTTCTCAATTTCTCATAACCAAATGTCTTATTTTGTATGTGTTATGTAAGGAGAAGTTGGGTATTGATAAGGGTTAATACTATTACTGTAGCTGAATACCATGCATAACAATTGTAATCACTGTACAATTGATATAAACATTAAAATCATATAATTACTATTAATCCAGATTTTTTCATACCTGACTGTTAATGTTGCAATGGTAAATTCTCGTTCGAAAAGTTACCTTCGAAAAAAAAATGTGATTACAATTAAAACATGTTACTCAGATAAGAAAATAACAAAGTAAACTTAACTAAAAAAGGTGACATAATTACACCAAACGATTTTCGTTTTACCGTTATGGAAATACACAGTTGGAATGAAATATAAATCCCAGGTTCTGGCTGAATTCATTTTTTGAGAAAATATATATATAACAGTTATAAAAACACAAATATTTATTGAATCAAGAGAAGACAAACCGAAATTTGCTCAAAAAACTCAAACGTGTATAAAGAATACTAAAATACTCAAGATTTCAAAGTTTAAACTTTATTTAGCAAAGCTTTTGTGAAAACATTTTATAAAAAGCCATAAACAGGAACAACTTGTATTCCTGACAAAGAAAGCACGCTCATTACATAGCTTTTGTTAAAAAAATAGAACAACCGCACGAAAGCGTCTGCTTGTTTGTCTCTATAAACTAGCAGATAGAAACTATTCTATTGTACTCATAGAGACCGTATTATTTACGGTTTTAGCACTATAAACAGAGTTTATTTGTTCTTGTAAAACCATTATTTATAATGACCGCCCCTTGAGCTAGAGTCTTATTTAAAATTCAAAACCATTTGTAACTGAACAAAGCACAATATTCGGTGCGCCATCGTTTTAAATTGAAAACGTCTTCAATAACATGGAACCTAAACGACTTCGATGAGATAAATAGTTGCATTTCTCAGTACACCTTTTGAATTTATTAGAAAAGTAAGCAAAGCGACCATTTTTGTTTAGTGAATAAGCAAAGCAAAAAAAAATTTGAAGTACGCAAATTAAAAATTAAATAATAAAAACAATGCCGCTGAAGCAGAACGGACAATTTCTGGTCAAACTAATGTAAACAATTGGAACATTTTACACAGCAAAATTACCAAGAATGCTTTACAACTGATAATAATTCACTAAAACACAAACGTGTAGTGATTTTCCTCTGTTTTTTCTTCAAAATCGGAATCAAGGTTGAATTAATATATGTATACGAGAACATTCATTTATTGCTATTAATTTGTACGGAAATTTGTATAAACTCTTTTAAACGGTTAGTGTGTCATACTGTGTATCAATATTTATAATTTAATGAAATCTTTATATTTTTTATATTCTAAATTGAAGGAATATGTAACTTTTAAGGATATTTTTTAATATTCATAAAAATTCGCAAATACTATGTCGTCTTTCGTCAAATCAATGTATGACTAACCGAACAACTTTTCAACGAAACCTTTTAAGATCTGAGTAGTTGGTGAAAGGTTTTTTTAATAATACTAATATCAGTCATAGCTGTAGTAAATGTCAAAAACAAAACAAGTGTCTTGCTCACAGGATTTAGAATGTCTCGTCCGCTTTCAAACACCGCAAATTAGTATTCGAGAAATGAAAATTTTCCCCAAATTTATTGAAGTTCGTGGTAGAAGTGCACTGTTTTAATCAAGTCTATATGCAAAGTTGATTATCGCCGTAAGGAGAGCAGACAACACTTCTATATAAGAACCTTTATAACAGGATGAAAACGGTCTGAATATTTAAAGCATGCTATTTCCGTAAGAATTAACACACTCAAGGCTGAGGAATAGTGAGAACGCTTTTTGTTATATCAGTTATTACTGATTAAAATCATAGAATCGGTACGCACGAATAGTCGATAGTATAACATAAACAATTTACGAGACTTAAGTATTGAAGCTGGTATCTTTTTATAGATACACATACAGTGTATGCACGTGTCTGGATATCAGCCAGTAAGTAGATTTTGTTTGATATATCAAAAACACGATAAAAAGGTCGAAATTGTACTGTACAAAACTGTAGCGAACTTTAAAATCACTCACAGTCTTCAGTGAAGTTGAACTATGACATGTCGGTATTAAGCAGAGCGAATTGTTTACATGTTTATTTTAAGAACATTTTTAAGAGTATTTGAGGCTAGAATCTTCCAAGTATTTAAGAATATATTCAGTCTCTACTCAAAAATAAGATGTTCATAAAAGTTGTACCGCTTTCTCTTTCCTTTCGAGGACGTTCAAACTGTTTAACTCAGTTGATTCTTAACTGCATATAACACTACAAAAGCCAAAGATAATCCACAAGGCTTGAAAAAGGATTAAGACTTTTAAGATTATTGCATATTTAATATTCTTAAATTGAATTCTTTTACTTAAATGAAATTGTTACATATAAACAGAATTCTTGGTGCTGAGGAAAGGAAGTCAAGCGTTACTTGATCTAGAATCGTCGCATGGTTTTCGCGTTAAGCTTATTCTTCTCTTCAGTCTTTTTTAAATAGAGTTGTTTAGTAGAGTGTTTCTTTTGGCTGCGAGCCAAGCACAAAGACCTTCACCGTGACAGTGAATTTTAATGAAAGCTGTTGAAGTACTGCTGTTTCACCTAAAGTTTTTATTTCATTAGACGTCTTTCAAGTTGCTTTGCAGCATAGTTTAAATCCCAAAACGACGATCGGATGCATTTAGACTCTAGTAGTTAACCGGCTAGTATGAGAATTATACAAGACAGTACTGTCGCCAACGAATTACATGTTATAGTTACATACAATTGTTCATATTTTTTACAATTCGAGATTCAATTACTTTCCACAAGTTTTTTTTTATATACCATTCTAGGAAAAAGGTTTATTTTTGTTAATTAGATACATTTTGATTGCTTAAAATTATTTCTTTGTTTTTACTGAGTGATATTTTTTTCCAAAATGATTTTTTGTGAAAAGCAAGTGTAGCGATCAAGTTTACTGGATATCACTAATCTTGATACGAGCTACTGCTCAAACCAGCAGTTGGTGGAATATTGCTATATTGCTTTAAATATTTTTAAACAACTACAATTGGGTTAAAACCTCTAACTGTATTTCATGTAATGTACAAATTACTACTTTAAACTTTTTTTTCTTCAGCCATAGAGGGTCTTGTACAATTCCGGCGTTGAAACAAGCACGGTCAACGCTGCAAGCGACTTGAAACCAAACCAAACTCTTAAAAATAAACCCGAAATTTTGATTAAAATGCACTTAGTCTTGAGGTAAAAACGTTCATGGTAACGGAAATCTTTTTTATTCGCAGTGACGATGTCGAACAATGTGCAAGAAGTACGGCGAAGCTAACCGAAGATCCGAAGAACAGAAAAAATCAAACTGAAATTTATGTTTCTATTAAGATTCGGGTCTTCGGATCAGAAATAATGTACTTGTTCTTACTTACCTTTGGTGGTTTAAATGGGTAATCATTTGGGAAATGAATATCAAGAAAAAACACTCCTCCTTCATAAACAGAGCCGGGTGGACCATAGATTGTTGAGTGCCACTCATATATATTGTCACCCTTCGGACCAGCGCTAACAAGAACAAGTTTTGACAAAGATCCAAATTAAAAAAGCTTATCTTTAAAACTTTTTATGTAAATTATAGATACACAACAAAACTTTGTTCATAGCTAAAATAAATAATAAATTTTTTGTTCTTTATATTAAGTGTTGGTCATTAGGTTGCCAAGGCTCGCCTCGACATGAAATTTGTTTCCATACTTGAAACTTTTCACAATAACGTAAACTGAATAAAGACAGATATCCTTGTACTTGTGATTCGAAAGTTTTTAAAAATACTCGGAGAATTTTTCTTTAAAAAGCTGAAGACAGGTGATTTTTGAATCTTTGATCTTGCCATGAGACCGGGGCTTGATTTGCATAAATCAACACTTTAACAGGTTTCGACAAGCATTAACTGTCGTCGCGCTTATAAATCTTAACCATTTATACTGAAAGAGTGTTGCGAAAGAAAGAATCTTGCGTTGTTAAAACTCGGTCGCAGAAAATTTTAAAAAACTAAGATTGGTTTTGAACGATTCCTTATTGTATAAAGCGTATAGAAAATTAATTTAGGTTTCCGAACAAAGCGTCTGGACACACGTGGATGGTATTAAATGTCCTTATCACTTCAGAATAATTGACTGCAATACAGGTTAGAGCGAAACTAGATATAACATTAGGGAAGTAATCAGTCATCAAGAAAAGATTCAACTCATCAACAAGACAGAAATATTTGATTCCGAAAAAACATGTCGCGAGAGTGTAGCATTTGTAGATTAACAGCATGGCTCAGGAAACACAAAAGCCGCAAGTTCTTTGTTTTCCAAACAAGCTGAATGTTGGGACAGCATCCGCAATTTAACCGATATAAATTACCTGCAGTTCGGCGGAGGCTCCAC
Organism: Zoanthus sanctaehelenae; assembly: GCA_028564885.2. NCBI lineage: Eukaryota > Metazoa > Cnidaria > Anthozoa > Zoantharia > Zoanthidae > Zoanthus > Zoanthus sanctaehelenae. The sequence goes on along the minus strand of JAOTRI020111922.1, from coordinate 16,435 downwards.
TGTTATTTCCGCCAGTTCTCTCTGAATCCTGTATAGATGAACCATGAGAAAAAATTAGAACGAGGAATTTTCTTTCTAAACTTTTTGAAAATGAAATTGCCTGAAGCCAATAGCAAACAAAACACGAGCGATTAGATGAGTCAACTAAACATTAAGTACAGTAAAAATTTCAAGCCACAAACTACCAAGTTTGGCATTCAAAATAAGCCAAACTATACTTCAACAAACAGGCTAAAAACTACACTAAAATTAAAAGAAGTTTCCCTTCACAGTTTTGAAAACGAGCAGTCGAAAGTTAAAATGCAAATGAGGTTGTAGTTTGGGCGTCGCGTGAGTCACTCTAAAGCTAAAGGCTGTAAAGCACCTGAAATGTTTTTTGCTAGAGGTAATCGATTAGATTTTTGCATTTTCCTCGCCAACTTGTTTTTAGTCGCCTAACTGAGGAAGAGTGGGACTCTTTAGGGTGTTCTGGTACCTTTTTGCTGACGATGAGTACGCTCTAGGAGTCCTAGCTGCGGGTCCAAGAACTCTCTGTTCCCTCTTTGTAGTTGAAGGGTTACGGTCAGTGCCTCTTTCCACACTTTCCATATACAATGAAGATTCGGTATGGTTCTGTGACATATTCTGATCGGTCTTCGCAATGTGGCTCTTGAGTAAAGCCAACTAGATGAACCGTAAATACTAAATGTTAATAATGGCAAGAGATGCATAGGCCTTTGGTAAGTTGTATTGCCGGAGAGTTTTACCTCCCATCAGCATTGTCCTTATGCTAAACATCTATACAAAAGTTTCGCGTCACAAACTCCAAAACTTATCTAAATTCAATTTAAAGGGGCACACTCCGGAAGAGTTGAGGGAAAGGATATTGAAGAAATTTTGGCATAGAAACCAGAAATAGCTTCCCTGCCAATGTGACCCACATTTGGAAAGAAAATGGCGGCTTTAGTAATCTGGACCGGCTTTCTATTTCATTCCTGCATTCTGCTAGTTTTGATTAAAGATGCTCTTTTTTTTCTTCCAAGTGTTCATTACGATGTGAGCTAAAGGTCAGAGTTAAGTTTCCGTGTGCTGGATGACAAACAAACCTAAGCCAAGAGTTTAAAGATAACATGTTAACCTACCTTAGACGACTACACTGCACAGCCTGGTGTCCGCCTGCGCGAAGACTGTCAAGTCCGCATGTCAACAACACGTCACCAATTAATAAATGACGTACACTATAGAGAAAACACTAATTCACCGGTGGAGATAATCAAGGAAGATGACCAATGGCAGGCCTAGAACCGATAGTCATTGAATGGTTAAGTGGATCGGGTGTCAGAAAGCAGCTGCTTCGTCTTTCCCCTGGGAATTACAAAATGAAACGATTTTGCGGGAAAGGACAACATTTTGTCAATCTTTTGCTAGAAACTGACTTCAGCTGTTAGATTTATTGTATGGAACTCCTTTATAATTAGGAAGTTCTCCTTTATATTTTTTCGGTTTCGGAAAGACAAAACACTTAAAAAAGCTACTGATTCTTAGAAGTGGTAACTTTATTAGGTTATATTGATTACTATCATTCGTCTTTTTTAATTCTAATTATTGAAGATATGTTTGTTCTTGCTGCAGTGAAGACAAAGAATTTGTCTTTGGTAGGTTCACGGCAACGGCTTTACTAGCAAAACTATTTTCGCCAATACCGTAATAGAGACAGCTGAAATTATTTTGCTTTGTCTACGTTCAAAGACCAAAAAATATTTAAAAATACTAACAAGGCGAAAGAGACTGTAGTTTGTTTGCCAGTTCCATTACTCCATTAATCAATTGTGTCTCGAGTGATGTGGTTGTTAACTCAAGAACAGAAATGGGGAACTTGTGAACTTGAAGTTCAAGTGAACTTGATTTTTCATCATATCAGCCATATGACAAATTGCGTACAGTAACTGTTGGCATTTTTACTTCTGTAACTTTTACACTGTAATATCAACTATTCTGTTGTAAGATTACTAGGGAATAATAGCGCTATGTCCTTATATCAATGTCCATTTCAGTTGAGCAGTTATCGTACTGTACCGTTTGCGGAATATAAATACATACCCAATTAAAATTATAGCCATCAAGGTGCAAATACTGAAATTTTAGAAAGAAGTTTTATTTTCTTCTTTTAGATACTTATTGATCTTTTTCCAAAGCACGACTTCATACACTAGCCTTGCTTATATTGGCACAGAATTAAGCACAGAAACACAATTTGATTATGAAATGATATCGGAAAAGTTGTTAAAATGTTCGCTCTCAAGGAAGCAACTTAAACCCATTGGCATTGAGAATGAATCTTAATTTAAATGGGTCTGTTACATTTTTAGCATTTATACGCCAATGATATAGATGGGGTGCACATGCGAGTGTGAAAGTCCACCCACTCAATTGCATTCACAAAATAGTTATAAGACAAAACTTGTTGGTCTGTTGTGGTTTTAATACTTTTATTCTGTGCACATTGTAGCAATTAACCCTCTGACCTGACTGACAACAGACACAGTATTAAGCATTACTGAAAACTGGCTCGGAGCAATTGGCCCATTGTCCTACTGCCCGCTTTACAGTGCACACTATAGCTTCAGTGTTGATGAAAAGTTTACGTGTGGAAAATCAAATGAGCAAGTTTCGCTTAAAGTAAAAAATAGTTTAATATGCAAAGCTAAAAAAATACGTTCAATTCAGCATTTGTCTGTAAGTAGATCTGATACCAAATAATACTATAAATGAAAGGTTTTTTTTATCAGTTTAATTCAAAATGTCCTTTAATAGGCTAGAAAAGCCCTTGTCTTTCTCGTCCTTTTGCTTTTCCTTTGGACTACTTCGTTTCTTGCCATCTTTCTGCTTAAAATGTTAAGCTATCAATTCAACCTTTTTGGTTGATAATCTTAAGTTTGGTATTTTTTGTTTATTGAAAGAACATCATTAGATCATTAGGTGTTAGTTGTTTATATTCAAAATTGAAACACTATAGCATTGTACTAATATTTTTGAAGAAACCACAAAGTAAAACCTGGCAAGAGTCGTCTTTTCTTTCAACAATCGAAGTCTAAAAAAGGGCTACCCAAAACAACTAGAGCACTACACTCTAAAGCTTTGCGTTTAGCTTTTACTATCTTAAAGTTGAAGAAAATACACAGTAAATATACTTTTGTTTTTAATTTAAAAATAAAACGCAGATAAATTTAATTTTCATGGATTTGTGTGGTTGTGAGCTATCACGGGTAATGCTTTTAGTTTTAAGACAGGTTTCTATATTGAAGCTTAAGAATTCTTGTTCCTCAAACTAGTACAATATAAAACTGGATTATGCTTCAAAAATAGTGTACAAATTCTTATATTTTGAAGCCACGTATACGAAAAGCATCATAATTTTAAGTTGTCAAATACCCGGTTAATGTGTTCGCTTTTAATTTTATGATTTTGTAACAAGACGAATTTAATTTTTACCGGGAAATCTATTTTTCAACGTTATAGCAATTCCAGCTTATGGTCTTCTGAGTTTGTTTGCATCGCTTATGATTTATTAGTAAGACAATATAGAGGTACTTTGACCATTCCCGCTGTTTGTTTGCACTATTATAAAACTTTAATATCACTACCACATTGGCGAATTTGCATATGTTCAAATCAAACCTCAACGCCTGTCGGCTATGCCATCTAGAGACGGACGAGAATCTCTTCATTCATTTCCACAAAAGATTTTAAAGTTTAGCCATTTATTCAGTAATTAATACCTTATTAATTAACGCTTTTGACCCAGAGAACAACGAAATAAGTTATTGCCATATTCCACTGGGATTTTAAGAACTCTTCGAGCGTAAACAGACTTTAAATCTTAACCAAACAATAGTTTAACTTGGCGTCACTCTTCTATTGTAATTCACGAGGCAGTGACATCTGTCATAAAGAGATATTTTGACTACAGTTTGTTTGATATGGGTTGAAGAGCAAACAGACTGGAAGCAATCTTTTTCTATTTATAAATACGGTTTCAGTTCACAGTATTTGGCTGACAGTGTTACGTAAAGTTGTATGTGGTTTTACGTGCTTCTAAGTGCACGTTGACGTGACAACTACGAGATATTGCTTTGGTATTTTCACCAAGATAAGCGAGATTATTTTGGCTTATTGCTGAAACTTTTTTCAATCAGGTAACCTTTTTTATCCTTAAGGGAAAAAGCTTAAAAGAACCAAAGATACCACAGGATGTACATTGAGGTTATTTCAAGATGACTTCCTGTTTTATAAAATCTTAGATATTTATGTTTATTATTGATCACCTTTCGTAGGAAAATTTTTATAAGTAGAACTTAATGTCATCTTATCAATCTTATTCCTCTCTGAGCTATTATTTGATTAATCACGCGGAACTGACTTCCAGTTCCAATATCTAAAGCTAATGCCGTGGTTTGTCTTCTGACCTTTGTTCGCCCACAAATATTTTTACAATGTTTCTACCTTTCGGTTGAAAGCACCTCCTTTCTTTAGGCAAATATTTTCCCAGGAAGTATGTAAATATAAAACAAGCCAATTGTTTTGTCACCCTGCAATTTTTTGATGTCAGTTAGTGTTAGCAAAACATAAATGCAGTCACTTTCTCCGCTTTTTTATGTTTTAATAGAAAACGCGATAATTAGATCAAAAAGGGGCTAAATATATTTTAACATGGTGTAATTAAGATTAATATATCCGACTTTTTTAATTTCAAAACCTCAACAAGAGTTTCAGCTGCTAAGTTTTACTATTTCGCCTTTTAAAAGCCTTAGGGCCATTTCGCTTTGACTGATGTGTTTATACCGGTTTTTTTCGGTTTAAGAAATAAATTAACTGATTCATAAATTACCAAGGTAAGATTTTTTAATATATATTATCGTTTCTATAGCGATTACCAGTACATCCCTAGGCCCTCTCCGTTTTTTTGTTTCAGGTAAATGTCGAATAAGAAAGAGTTTTTTATGAAACAAAGTACGCTGAAGTGGTTGGAAACATAATTTTCCTTCTGAGCACTGCCAATCAAATAGAAGATCCTATTGTTAAACCTTTCGAAGCTGTTTCCAGCTGTTTTACAATACTCAAGCCGCCCTCCTTCGTCTCGTAATTATTCAAACAAGGAAACTCATTGGTCCGTTTCCCGAGATTATCTTCTAGGCTAAATTAGTCTTTCATAACGTCACTTGCTAATTAGTGACGTCCTGTTGACAAGTAGAGAGAATTCGCGCAGGCGGACACCACAATCTGCCCTCCATTACATTCACTGCTGCATTCGTGACGTCGGAAAGGATCGGTTCTTATATTTAAACTTCTCGTTCTGGCTTAAGGTAGGTGGCATTGGCCCAAAACTCCGCATATTGACTTAAGAATTCTATGTCGTTTACTGAGAGATAAACTAAATCCAATATAAAGAATGAATGTAAAGATTTTGCCATTTGAAATACTCTGTTCGGGAACAGAATTCACCATGTTAAAAGCACGAGGGTTTCATTTCAAGTCTAAAATAGCTTGAAGTGGTGGCTGCTTGTGGTTTTATAAGCTTCTGTTTTGAACCAAGAACGTTACTTTAAGACTTATGAATGTTCAACTAGCTATTATCAACCAAATTTTTTTAAACAGAGCTGAAGTGGTTCTGCCTAAGGAGCTAGTCCCCTTGCTTTCTCTTTCAGAAATTCGATTCTATTGTTCAGATATTCATGAACTGAAGAGAAGAACCGATAACTTTATTAATTTCTATCGAAAATCTGATATTCCGAAACCATTGATTATTCTTCCTCTCTCAGTGTGGGTGGAAATGTCTCAACGAGAAAGGCAGACTAGTGCCAGAGTTCAACCTGGAGGAGATAACATTCCCTCCAACACTATGACTACCACCTTAAAGAAAGATCACAAGTCAACGGGAAATTCTCGAATTCCTAAATCTACCTCTGCTTCCGCTAAAAGGTAATACATGTCTCGTTAATTGAAAGATAGGAGAAATTAATTTAAAAAAGCTTGGTTCTGTAACTAATTTGTTGAATTTACGTGGATGGAGGCATGAACACTTTAGAAACTTAATCGAGTTCAAAGTCACCCCGAAGTCGGCGAGATGAAGAACTTTTTCTTCACGGAGTTTAGCAATGTGAAGAGGTGTTTAAAAGCTGTAGCCCGTAGCTCGGTTGCATTTTAATTTTATCAAGCTTTCTCTCACCATTCACTGGCAGATTGTTTGCTAAACAGCTTGTTATAGATTAAAAAGTAACCGCACCAGTGGAAGAATTATTAAATCAGGGCTTTCTTCGCCAGTTAATCACTACAAAGCACTCCCACAATTTCATGACAAAAATGGATTTATCAATCATCGGCCCCTCGGGGCTTCACGAGATGAGTGGAATAATAGAAACAGGAGGTGGAACTCAAGTACCTTTCTTCCTTGTAGGATCCAGCGTGAACTGGCTGAGATAACTTTGGATCCTCCACCAAATTGCAGGTACCGCAAACTCATTGAAAGCTTCCCACATTGTACATGAAACTCCTTAATGTTTAACATTTAAATAAGAAAATACAATTAATTGATGAGCAGTCTAAATATATCCTTATCAAATGTTAGTTTTAAAGCGTGGGCTCTTGCAAAAATAAATCTTAAAACATTTTTCAAAATCTTTACAAGATGAGCAATACCAAAGACTTTAAACACCAGCTGGACTTATTGTATTCTAACATTCTAAGATTTGTTCTCGAGCAATAACGCTTAATACCACCACGTGTGTGAACGTGTGCTTAATTTCTTTGTTTTGCTAACTTTAAAGTCGTTATGGATTTGCAGTACTCTTCCGACAAGCTGTAAACCGCGCCAGTGTTCCGGTCGAGAATCCAATATTTTAGTTTATAAAGATACCACCATATTAATCTTAAAATGATTGCATATTTTTTTTACCCTGAAAAATACTGATGAGAACGGTAGTATCGTAAAAAATGCTTTTTAACACACGTTATCTCCTATATGGCTATAAATCTCTTTATGGAGGTATTGATGACATTAGTTTGGTTGCGCTTGTATAAAAACTGGTATCCATTGCTATACCAAGCACCTGTCTGAATGCGCTAAAAACACATTAATATTTTAAATAACAAAAAAGCATGGCACTTATAGACTTAGCCGCGTCGACGGTGTTACCGTCTTCGACAATAAACAAATTAGATAAATAATATAAAAATCTTAAGAGATTATGTTGTGGGGCATTATTTCTCCTCAAACATTGGTAGCCTTTAAAGTACGACACAGCAAATTTTGAAAAGCTTTAAGAGATGGAAATTATTTTTTAAAAAATTGTTTAACTCTTCAAATACAATTTTTGTTATCAATACCACCACCTGATTGAAAGCAAAGTTAAAAAACATCAAATCTCATGACAAAAAACAGCGTCTCAGTTTTCATCAGACGATTTTACATTTTTGACGCAATGTATATGTCTACTGATACCAGTAGTGTAATCTATTGCCAAAACATATGATGTTTTATTTTTAAAAAGATGTTTCCGTTTTGTTTCTATCTCGAAAACAATTACTTTGCTTTTGATTCGATAAGAAAATTTGCATTTAGCTCTATCACCAAGGACACTAAGTCAAGTACAAAGCTGAAAGAAAGTCTGCATTACCGACAGTAAAACGCTATATATATTCTCCTGAAGATTGAGCTGATATACTTGAATTGGATATTTAGTGAACGCGAAGCAGCGTAATAAATACCAATAAAGGCAATATCGACTGACATGAAAATGAGCTATTGTTTTTGGTCTGAAATAGCTGCCTAATAGTTTGTTTCATGTTTTGAAACCAAGAAGTGAGGAATGATTCGCGTGCTGCTACGTAGCCTTTGGAAGTTTTGTAAATTCATAACTACATAACTTGTTTATGAAGTGTAAAACCAAACACATTTTTTTGCATTGTAATGTATAGTGTTTTAATGTGTTGCATATTGAATAGTATTGTGTTTTATATGACTGTATTGTGTTGTGTTATATATCATACTATATTTGTGTTATATCGTGTTGTATCGTATTGTATTCATTTTATTGGTTTTGAATTCCTCAAATCTATGATACACGGATATATAAAGTTAGTTGTTAGTTTTAGGTTATAAACAAAGCTATATATTTTTTAATTATTTTCAAATTGTTAACTACCTATATTATTGTCTCAGGATGACATTAAATTTGTGGAATGCTACGATATTATTATTTTATTAAAATATTATTATTATTATCACCATTAATTATTATTATCATTTAAATGGATTATTTCATTACTATTTATATTTACACGGATTCAGGACGTGACATTTGGTAACAGCTGGTGTAGTGATAGCTACAGGCTAGATTCGTCCGAATTTATCGTCCGAATATCATCTGGTTTCTTTATTCATAAAGCTTGTAAATAAAGTGATTTGTTTTAAACCTTCCAGATTACATATAATTTTAGAATTCATGATTTTCGATTTCCTATTATTTTGCGTGTAAAAACAGTGTGAATGATGAATGTTGTTTTGGAGATTTATTATCTTACGTTACACTTGTTTCTTTTCTCTTCACCTTATAACTGTTGTTAAAAACCATTATGGCAGTGAAATGTTTAATGTGTTTTTTTCTGCTATTTAACGCACAAAAACGAAATGTTATAGTTTTCTTTTGAACTGTCATAAAACAAGTTTAGGTGCCTTTGTTTTTTCTGTTTCCCTGTTCTTATCAAGTTTGTTCCGGCTTAAGAAAACGTTTACTTAGAATTAAAAATCTTGAATGAATTAACTGATAGTTAATCGACAAATAAAGTGAAGTTATAGTTTTAAAATTGCTACAATTTTATCTTTGGTCTAGCGCTGGTCCCAAAGGAGACACACTGTATGAGTGGCACTCGACAATTCTCGGTCCGCCGGGATCCGTTTATGAAGGAGGAGTGTTTTTTCTCGATATTCACTTTCCTTTCGATTATCCATTCAAACCTCCGAAAGTAAGTTGAATCGCGACTTTATTATGAATTGCAAATATCACTCGCAACTGGGAATCTCTATGTACGTACGCGCGAACGACAATATTATGATTTTTAGTTTCAAATCACCAGATATTCTAACTCTAAGCATAAACATATTGTCAACAGATACACTTCCATCAAAGTTTTTTCAGGTTCTATTTTTTTATTTTAAATAGAATTTATAATTTTTTAAACACTTCTGTAACTGTCAAAGTATCCCAATATATTTTAAGTAGCAATTAAGACGGGAGTGGTGGAATATATTTACTGTTTAATTGTGATTATTTTGATAATGGCTAAGCTAGCAAAGTTGTCCAAACTAAGTTTTTGCACCTCTAGTTTATAAAGTTAATTGTTTGAAGCTTGAAAATGGCAGCGAATAAGGAATTCTTATATCAAAAGTAGAAAACTAAGAACCAAATGTCAACTGCACTGTTTGAAAACTCTGGAGATCTTTTTCAATCGTTTGAACGAATGACCATTAAAAATGTCAAACTTTGCGAAGCAGATAACATCCGTTCAGAGATGTAATTTAGCTAGCACTATCACTGTATCAGATCGTTAGAGAAATGAGTGGCAATACCTCAAGAGAATAGCTCCTAAAACTCTTTGCAGTGTGATCACCAAATTTCACCATGTTAAATACTTTAGCACTCGGTGACACAATTATCTAATTTTTAAAACTATTGTTATCAACAAGAGGATAAGTGTGTCGTTGAAAAGTGACTTGTCATGGGACAAATAGGGTCACAAAGCTTCTTCTGACATTTGATATTACTATAAAGAGTGAATGAAAAATTGAAAGCTAGCTCAAGTGGAAATATCTGGTTATTTATCGTTAATCGCTTTTACCAGCAACGTGGCTCCATGTTGCGTTATTTAATGATGTCACGGCAAAGCGATCATTTGTATAAAGAGATCGACAGAAGAAACATCAAATACTGATAAATTAATTCAATTAGTTAATATGACTTACGTAATAATCATGGTTGTCGATTAAATTACATCATTCGGCTTTTACTCTTGAAATAGGATTTCAAATATGTTTTCGCTTTACGCGGAAAAATGCCAACAGTTTTGTTGATTTGACTTTGAGACATATACGTCCACATATTGAGAGGAAGTACATATTCTGCTTGACAAATTGACATACTAATTTAAACAAGAAAACTTGAAAAAAAAAGTTGTAAAATCATAATTTCCTTTTTTTGAAAAAGAAATTTATAGTGATTCGAATCACACGTTTTCTAAAACTAAAGTTCGATTACAGAGCGGAATCACTTCTATTTTTAAAGCAAGTCAGATGTACAAGAAATATATATTGTATCCGGTATTATCAGCTAATCTTTTTTTCTGCTATAGGGGGATACATGCCCTTGAGTATCGAACCTGAGTTGAACGCATGCCGATGCTATCTCACGCTGATTTAGTTTAAACTAGCCTTGCTAAGGCATTGAAAGGCTTCAAAATGTTTTAATTCTAATTTTAGTTTTATAAGTACCCATAAATTTCAAATGCATTCTTTCACTGGCATCGAGTATTGGCCAGCGTCTACTCTTTCAATATTTTGATGCGTTTTCAGCAATATGATAAGTTAAACAAAGGAAGAGAGAGTTTGGACCGGAGACTTGTTGGCATTAGATCGCTCTCTCCAAAATAGGTTTTCATTGACTAAATGTTGCTACAGCAATAGAATTCTTGCCTTTGGTGAGTGATAAAGAGCGAATAAGGTCAAATCAGTTTCTATAAATAAAGTCACAAGAAAGTAAAAAAGGGTAAAAAGTAGAGGTGGCTTGCTAATAACCCTTACTTGCAGTCAGAGCCAGAGGCTGAATTGCCAAGGATACAACAATAATAATAATAATAATAATAATAATAATAATAATAACAATAATAATAATAATAATAATAATAATAACAATTATTATTATTATTACCTTGGCAGCAGGAATGGAACAGTCAACCATCTTTTGTATATGGATGACTTAAAGGTGTATGGAAAAAATGAAAATCAGGTAGACACACTTGTTCAGACAGTGAGGGTAGTCAGTAGTGACAGGGGCATGGAATTCGGAATATCTTAGTGTGCAATGCTGGTGATGAAAAAAGGTAAAATAGTTAGCTGAGAAGGAATCACTCTACCAAATGACAAACGAATAAGAGCTTTGAGTGATGATGATAAGGCTTGTAAGTACCTTGGAGTACTGGAGGTGGATGATATCAGGTATTCAGAGATGAAGGACGGCATAAGAAAGGAGTACTGGAGATGGATGATATCAGGCATTCAGTGATGGAGGACGGAATAAGGAAGGAGTACTGGAGGTGGGTGATATCAGGCATTCAGAGATGAAGGACGGTATAAGGAAGGAGTACTGGAGATGGATGATATCAGGTATTCAGAGATGATGGACGGTATAAGGAAGGAGTACTGGAGATGGATGATATCAGGCATTCAGAGATGATGGACGGTATAAGGAAGGAGTACTTGAGGTGGGTGATATCAGGCATTCAGAGATGAAGGACGGCATAAGGAAGGAGTACTGGAGATGGGGGATATCAGGCATTCAGAGATGATGGACGGTATAAGGAAGGAGTACTGGAGGTGGGTGATATCAGACATTCAGAGATGAAGGACGGAATAAGGAAGGAGTACTGGAGGTGGGTGATATCAGGCATTCAGAGATGAAGGACGGCATAAGGAAGGAGTATTTCAGGCGGCTGAGGAAGATCCTCAAGTCTAAACTGAACGGTGGAAATGTTATTAAAGCGATTAACTCTAGGGCTGTGTCTCTTGTGAGATATGGAGCTGGAATAATAGACTGGACAAAAGATGAACTTCGCCAAATAGACAGGAAAACCCGGAAACTGCTAACGATATACTGCGCACTACACTCGCAAGCAGATGTGGATAGATTGTACATGGCAAGAGCTGACGGTGGAAGAGGACTAATTGGGGTGGAAGTCTGCGTAGCACTAGAGGTCACCAGCCTGATTAAGTATATTAACAAGAGCATGGAAACAACTCTTAAGGCAGTGCTGCGAGAAAATACATTGAGCGCAGAAGAGACTACAGTGGATAAGACAATGAAGAAAGAAAGAGAAAGCTTATGGATAAACCTCTTCGTGGACAATTCTTCAGAAGTACACAGGATAAAGATGAAAAGTCGTGGGAGAGGATAAAAAAAGGAAAATTGAAACTGGAGACAGAAGGTCTTTTAATGGCTGCCCAAGATAAGCAGATAGTATCACCATCTTGCGGAATGTGTCTAGAAAGAGAAGAGACGGTGGCACATGTAACAGCAGAATGTAAAATGCTAGCGCAAAAGTATTATAAAAACTAGAGGCACAACAAAGTAGTTCAAATAATCAATTGGAGACTTTGCGAGAAGCTGGGTTTTTATAGAGGTGAGAAATGGTATAACCATTTGCTTGAGCCTGTCCTTGAGTCGGAAAATAGTAAAATCTTACGGGACTTTAAAATCCAAACTGACCTACCAATCGAGAAAAACAAGCCAGACATCGTTTTTCTTGACAAAATCATGAGAAAATGCTATATTATTGATGTTGCTTGCTCATTTGAGGAGAATAAATAAATAAGTATCTGGATTTAAAGAGGGAATATGGTTGTGGTGGTACCCATCATAATTGGCGCATTAGGAACGCTCCCTAAAGGCCCCAGAAAATGGTTAAATATCATAGACATGGGGAAAGAGCTAGACCTTTTACAGAGAGCATGCATACTAGGATCGGCACGTGTTCTCAGAAGAGTACTAGGGATGCCAAGTTAAGAGAACAGTCAGAAATCCTCGCATCTAAGGCCACGGGAGGTGGCTCGTTGCGGAAGAGAAACATCTCCAGCTTAAAATGCTGTGTTGAAAGACAAAAAATAAATAAAATAATAATAATCATAATCATAATCATAATAATGATAATAATAATAATAATAATAATAATAAGCATTTATATAGCGCACGTTTAACTGAAGAGTTTTCAAGTGGCTTTACAAATGAATACAGGCTTTAAGAGTAAGAGGGTCTTAGAAAGTCCGCTGAGCCGCTCACATGTACTAGCGCAAATTGGCAGCCGATAAGAAGTGCCCTCAGTAGAAGAGACAGACCACAACACAGGGATCACCACCCTGCTTTATGCGAGAAGTGTGTGGGTTCTTTTAAGTCGATCGACAGAGAAATCGAGAGACTGGACCTACGGTCTAAAGTCCTTATCCGAGAAGACACGAAATTCTAACCATTTGCAAATGTTAGAGCGAAGGCTGTACTTTCTTCTCAATTATTTTAAGACCCTGAGTGTTGCTCCGGCAGGGAATCGAATCCGGGACCTCCCGCACAGCCGACTGGCGCCTTAAGGGCAGTAATGTCGATGCTGTTATGAAAAGGATTACTCTACTTACCATTTCTTGACGGTTGGGTGCAACACTTGGCTGAGAGTTGATCCTTCGCTCGAATGTTCCATCTGTTAAGAAAATATTTTATCATTCTTAGAAAATGTTTTAAATGTTAGTTCAGGTTTTCTGCAAGCTGCATTCAAGAAAACTAGAAACAGCTCATATTAGATTGTAGTGGTGGTCTTTGCCAACACGTTATCCGAGATAGCTTACAGTAATTAAAGCGCCGGAAAGGAGTTAAAACTTACCACGTGGAAGAGGGCTTTGCATCAGTGTTCTAACAAGTCGATTCTCTGGCAATAATAGCAATAAACAATAAACAAAACAACAATATTTTAAGTAACAGTTTCAGTTATTGCGTATTTAACAATTCAAAGATTTTCTGTATTTTAAAAACAAGAATGAAAAGAAATAAAGGGTTTTTAAATAGTTTCAAACTTGATTAACTTACCGCTTGTCCTCAGCAAATGAATGATATCGGGCGAAAGAGTGTCACGATTTTTTTCGAGAAAATTTGTAGCGTCGTAAGTAACCTATACCAGTAACAAAGACAGAGCTATCGTTAGGAATAAAATAAAAATATATATATCAATACCGGCGGTAATACCATAATATATATATCAATACCGGCGGTAATACCCTAATATATATATCAATACCGGCGGTAATACCCTAATATATATATCAATACCGGCGGTAATACCATAATATTGAAAATGGAATGAAAATGGAGTCCAAATCCGTCTGTAATCACACGAGTGATTAATTCACGAATAAGATTATTGATAGAAATAAAAGACACGAATTCCTAATCATAACAAAAATATAGTTTTAAAATAATTGAATAAGAATGGCAGTTTTTCATTTGAAACAAAATTTCCAGTTGATTTAAAGGGTAAGTTGTTATAGTGATTATAATCTCTGCTGTGGAGGACATGGGAAAATTTATATTTTTTGATTTGACAAAGAGAAAGACTATATGCGAAGTGCAAAGTGACAAATTTAAACAAAATTTAGCCTTAACAACTTCAATTTCTTAAGGAAAAATAACTTCAATAACATAGGGAAAATGTTTGACAGTTTTTTTTTCTATAGACTTTGGCTGCTATAGCGTCTTCTCTGTTTGTCATCTTTTGTAATGCAAGCGACGACAAGCGCGGGAAAATACTGACGTTTCCGCACATCCGGGACATTTGGTAAATAACGTTTTCATAATTCCATCCAGTGAAATATGGAAAATATCAGTGGTATAGCGGTATTTTACCAGTAAGCATATATAATAAAAAGATGTATAATACCCACCTTTCCTGCATAGTGATGTACTGTAAACGCTGGACATCGCGGCAAAGATTCCTTGGGGCGCACATAAAACTTGGCCCTAATGTTGTTGTCAAACTTGGCTGTTGTCAAGAGAAAATATATGATGCATAAAACCCTTTTTCTGAATTGTTTAAAGCTAGTAGCCATTCTTGTAAGCTTTGATATCACCTAATAAAAAATACAACTTCACATTGATTGGCTGAAATACTTGGAAGCATACATGGTCCTCTAGTAACGGAAGAAGGGGAAAACCCATGATTTGTTAATTATAATAACGATAACAAAAAAAGTAATAATATTAATAATTTAATAATTTGTTGTACAGCTCGTTCACAATTATTAATGTAAAACTTTCATCTGCTCATTACAAATATTAACACAAATATTTGACAACTGAAGTCATTAAGAATTGAATAATATAACTATATTATTTCTACTATACTACAATACAAATTCTTACTGATGAGGGTGTAATCTGTTGCCTTTGGAAATCGGCTTTCTTCATCGAGCAAGGCGAGGAGTCCTATGGGCTTCTGAATTAAATTAGGTGAAAAAGATGGAATTAACATTTTGATAAAATGCAAATACGAGCGACAAACCTAAATTACCACACAAAGCGAACGCGCAAAGCAGGCCGTACAATTCTATTGTTGCAGAACATTTTATACAACAAGTTTATTTATTATAACAAAAACATTTCCCGAAAACCTCACCCGCAGGTAGCGATGCTAATCTAGGCGGGGAGGAATAAATAAATTACACTAGTTGAGAAAAAAAGGAGAAAATAATATTTATATAATTATATGCATATCCAAAAAAAAAATAAGAATTGAACAAGGAAACTGCTGGAAAGTAGTGATTAAGTTTTACACCTCAAAAGAAAAAGAGGAGAATTCAAAATGTGGTATCAAAGTTTGCTCATAATATGTATCAACTTAGAAAGTTTGAGCTATAACTAAATCCTTTGGAGTGGTCGTGAGTCAAAAAGAAGGCAAACTATGATTAACCTGTAAAAACATATCCAGCAAAGGCCGGTTATCTTCGAATTTGATCTCCTCCAATGAAATGCCTTCAGACTGATACTCTTGCTGCAAAGAAAAGGATTGACGTTAATTCCTTCATTACGTTATTTTGTTGAATATTCTAAAGGTATGTCAAGATTAATTTATAATCAAGCTGGAGCAAAAACTGAAGGGAACAACTATAAGTTTGGCAGCCGGACTAGGTATTTCAGCTTTTGTGTTTTACATTGGCTTTGTAGATAATATGCAAAACATCCAACATATCAGGGCTTCTTGGATGTCTTAAACTGTGACTGGATTATTATTTAAAATAGCTCGTGTACAAACGCTTGAGGCATATAAATAAACTCTAAACATTTTCAGTGGAATTAGGGTAAGTTCTAAGAGGATACCTTTGAAATATGGACAACCGGACGTTTAGTAACTTATAGACTATGTCTCAGCTGCCGGACGAAAAGTCAAGGCGAAACTAAAATAATGGACGTTTGGCGGACGATATTACCTGTTCCCAGGAGAAAATCTGCTGATTAAAGTAAAACTGGATTTGTTCATTGGCAATGTTAATACAAAGCTGCTCAAACGAGTTTCTGTTGAAATTTGGTATAAATTTTCCAAAGGGTTTCCCTAATCTTTCGGAAAGTTTATTTCAAATTTCTTAAACCCTAACCAT
>JAOTRI020111911.1:0-12937 GCA_028564885.2 Zoanthus sanctaehelenae | reverse complement strand
ATCAGTGACACACTCGGCTATCGCCTCGTGTGCCACTTTTTTGTTCTTACCACATTTTGACGTCATCTGTGATCTGTTACTGAACAGACGCACGGCAGCATGGAATCTATTTGTTAAATTGACAATCAAACCAAGTAAACTCCACCATGATCATAGTTTTCTTTCTCATCCTATAGTTTTGTATGATTATGTATTTAAATTTATAATTATATTCTTCTTCTCTCTTTTATTATTATTGTTGTAATGACTATTTCTAATAACACTATAGAAAAAACCAGCCAGCTGTCTTTGATTAGCTATTTTAACTATTCCAGCAGGCTGGCACCTAATATAAGGTTTAATTATGTATTTGTATTTCTTATAGTATTGAAAAAGGGTGCAAATAAAATACTGTCATTGTCATTATCATTGTAATAATAATAATAATAATAATAATAATAATAATAATAAATTCAATAATAATAATAATAATAATAATTATAATAATGCAGTACTTACATAGCGCTTACCTTAGAGCTCTAAGCGCTTCACAAATAAATACAGGTTTTAACAGTCTTAGAAAGGAAAGGGTCTTAGAAAGTCCACCGAGCGGCTCACATGTACTGGCGCAAATTGGCAGCCAGTAAGAAGTGCTCTCAGTAGAAGAGACAGACCACAACACCGGGATCACCACCCTGCTTTTTGCGAGAAGTGTGTGGGTTCATTTAAGTTCCTCGACAGAGAGATCGAGAGACTGGACCTACGGTTTAATGTCCTTAGATGTTAGAACAATAGCAGCACTTTCTCCTCAATTTATTTTTGTTATTAATCAAGACCCTAAGTGTTGGTCCGACAGGGAATCGATCCCGAGACCTCCCGCACAGCAGACTGGCGCCCTACCAACTGGGCGGTATCCGGACGTTTCGTACCCAAGACGTTTCGTACCCAACCTTCGGGCGTTTCGTACCCAACCACCGGACGTTTCGTACCCAGTCGAGACGTTTCGTTCCCACTAATAAAAGTTTCCATCGAACTTAAATTGACACTAACTAGAAGTTTTAATCGAACTAATTTCGACACTTAGTAAAAGTTTTCATCAAAGTAAACTTGAATCTAATAAAGTTTTCACGGAACTAAACACGACTTTTAGTAAAAGTTTTCAACGAAATAAACTTGAAGCTAATAAACTTTCTAATTGAAGTAAACTCGACACTAATCAAGTTTTTCATCGAAGTAAACTTGAAACTAACAAACTAGGCTAACCAGGCGGCGATCATTGACATCATACGAAAGTCTTTTGAATATCACGGTAATCAAAATTAAATCGGACTTGAAAATCTCTTGTATTCTCAATCGTGACACACCCTAATTGAATCTATTTTCAGCTTTTTTTTAATTTCTTTCATTTTAAAAGTTCGTTATTTTTACCGTAAAATTGAGCTACAGGGATATTTTCCGGAGTACCCGGTGAAATGTTATAAAATTTTACCATTTACAATTGAATAATTTGTTTAATATTTACTGAGTAAGGTAAGATTGCACAAGAAAAATAAACAATTTACGCCAACTATGAATTTCTTCAAGTGAAGGTTAAGTTGTTCAGGCAAAAGTTCTTCTGGTTCTTGTATAACATAGACCGAATTCATAAAATTAAACATGGCGGCCACGTAGATTAAGAGAGCGAACATGGGATCGAGGCATTCTAGGACACGGTCAATTAAAGTTGACCTAAAATGCGTCGATCCCATTGTTCAACTCAGACTTAATCCGCGTGCTGGCCACCATATTTATGAATTTGGTCTGTTCCCTTTTTAATATATAATAAAAGGCTTATTCAAAGTGAACGTTTTTGACTTCTGGCTAAAAGATTATTTAATTTCTACACAAAAACAACAAAAATGGAGAATCCGACATTTTTTTTGGTAAACAAATCGTAAACTAACCTTGTAAAACTTCTCGTACTCTCACTTTCTGACGTCACAAAACAAAAACAGCGATTGTATAAGAGAATTTCATCGGGTCATTTGATTGGATAAAGCTGCCGTGAAGTGATATGTTATCACCTCTCTGATACGGAATTTCTCCACGACTTTACCACACAGAAATTTACCACAGTATATAGTAAAACAGTTGTCAGTACTTGGTGTATGGTAGCGTCATATAAAACTGGATAGTTCAATTATTCGAGTAGAATAATTTATCTACTTCATCTATGGTTTTGTTCATAATATTAGCTTCGCATTTGGAATTAGTAGTCTCTCTGTTTTTTCAAGACTTCACAGCTCTGGTAGCCGTTTTATCATTTTTCAAATCGATAGAGATCTCAGACCCATATTTTCAGCTCGTCGAGAGCTATCGGGATAGTTGAGAAATCAGGATGTCACACGTTGACAATAGAAGATTTGTAATCGATTTCCGGTCGTCTCAATTTCCGCGGGTACATTCATGCATTCGTTGAATGGTCGTTAGGAATACTCTTATTAGGCTACCAATGAAAGGCGTTCAGTATGTCACGTGGTATTTCGTAGTTCGGTATACCAGGTGGTATTTCGTTGTTCGGCAACCCAGCACACGTGGTTGATTACACGTACAGTATATGTTAATGAACAACAGTCAAAATACAACAGCTCCCTGGCATAGTATTTTCCTTACTCCAAGAGCTTATCATAGGATACCTTTTATTAGTATTTTCCAACATAAGGGCTATTACACATACTACAATTTGATTGGCTCCCTAACCTCAAGCTATTCGTGATTGTCCGAGGTGACGAGTTTCCGAAAATAATGGCGGCTCATTAGTGTTTTGTGGAAGTGTCAAATAACTATTTACAAGAATTTATAAATAGTTCAGTACCCGAGAAGACAAAAAACGGCACTAAGTATGGAATGAAAATATCCAATGGTAAGATACAAACAGACATATTGCTCCCTTTTCATAGATTTTTTACGGATACAAACGAGAGTTGCAAATTGAAAAATTCACTTGTCTAGCCTTCCCAAATTAGCATGTATTTGTATTCAATTTTGGCCCAATATGTTGGAAAATACTTAAACAATTAGACCTCTCGGCCTCATGGACTACGAAGCAATAGCCTACTCGGCCTTCGGCCTCATTCGTTATTGTTTCTTAGTCCATGCGCCGAGAGGTCTAATTGTTAATTAGTTCTGGAATTGATGTCTTGTCATTATAGGCGCTCCAAACTGCTATTTTGAAAAGGACATCTGCCGCTGGACAGGAAGTAATGGGTGGCAGATCAAACTGGAAAACAGGATAAAATATCCAGACTACGACTGGGCAGGATTGAAATGTAAGCAATGGTTTAGTTATCCTTAACGTATTTACATACGGGTGTCATGAAAGTTTAATGTCAATGAAATTGCATAAATTGTTTCAAAGCTTTGTCAATTTTTTCTTTTACTAAACTACAAGTAACATTTTTTTCTTTAAATACAGCTACAACTGCAAAGAATAAAACGTAAAAATAGTTTTAGAATGAATCAGTAATTGTAAGATTGATTAAAAATTGCGTGGTCAAAAGGTGAACTCTGTGTTAGTGTTGATTTGCGTTTTAAATTTATTAAACTTTATTGTGCAAAATAATAAATAGTTCGTTTGTTTCAAACCCTTTTTAGCTTGTGAAAAGCTATCGGGTTAAGAATGCCCTTATTAGGCTAGCAAAGATAGACGTTCAGTATGTCATGTGGTATTTCGTTGTTCGGTACGTGACTTCGGTAACCCAGCACATGTGGTTGATCACTCGTACAGTATACCAATGATGAACTGTTAAACAAATCTCAAGACACATTAGCTCTATGACACAGTATCTTAGTTACTCCACGAGCCTACCACAGGGTTCCTTTAATTTGATTTGATAACTGGTTTGGAATCGGGCAAACGAGTTACTAAATGTAAAGTTTGCCTAGTACTTTTGACAATCACCAATCAGTCGAGGTTTGACAGCAAACCATATGGGTTGTTGCACTTTAATAGTGCTCGCCCTCGCTCACACTGATTTCCTTGAATTCCTGGTTTATCCTGTAATATCTCAGTTAAACATGGCGCTCACTACTCATGAAAGTCCCAGAAATTTTTTGGAATTTTGAAACTTTTCCTACAGTGCCCTGGAAAACCTCTGCAGAAACAGTATTTCCCTAAGCGTTTAAACAGATATATAAATAAACCAATTTCAAGATTATTTTTTGGGGGCAAGGGAATTTTTTGGGCTGAAGAATCTTACAATTGTTGTCGTAGCTTTATTTCTCGTTATGTTTTTTGCAAGGAAGAGGTTGGAGTTGGGCTCCGGAAAAGTGATTTTTCTACTCTGAAAAACTACTGAAACGTTTTTCAGTCAGTAAAAACCATATTTAACCCTTTCAGTCCCAGATAATTATCAACACTCAACTTCCCCTTACATAACATGTTCACAATAAAACATTTGGCAATAAGAAATTGAGAATTGATCAAACAAAGCAAACTACAGAAGATTAAAACTAAAATTCTCTCAAACTTGTTCAATAAAAAGTATAGGAACAAGTTGTAAGAATTTAGCAATAAAACTGGTAATGAAAGAGTTTAAGTCAGTGGCGTAGCCAGGATTTAAAAATGTTCCAGACCCATGTACACTGATCAGGATGAAGCATATTTTAGTTACCGTGGAGAACTTCCTTCTCAATTTAAATGTATTGATGATGTGGCACGTTATTGGAACTTGAACGTCTTTGTTAGCTTGGTCCAGACTCAACGCTTTTGTAACATCAACATCATAGGTATGGATTTAGTCTTATTATCGACATCATAGGTATGGATCGAGTCCTATTATCGACATCATAGGTATGGATCGAGTCCTATTATCGACATCATAGGTATGGATCGAGTCCTATTATCGACAGCCAGTGTTAGCAACGCGGTCTTCGTTGCATAATTTAGGGACCTTAAGCAACGACGACGGCAGAGAACAATAGAAAATACAATAACTGAACGTTGGAATGCACCGAGGGGAGCACTTGAACAGAGTTGTCACTAAAATTAGAACGTGAAAATACCTGTTTTGGAGTTGTCGAGACAACGTGGACACAACAGCAAAAATCTTCTCCGTATTTGTTTAGCTTTACCAAGAAACATTTAATCGTTTTTTTATTCACAAAGTTTAAAGCAAAGCAGCAAAACTCCAAATGACCCGCACAGGAAGATGATTTTTCGGAGCCGTCGTCGTTGCTTCTTCTCCGTATTTGTTTAGCTTTACCAAGAAACATTTAATCGTTTTTTTATTCACAAAGTTTAAAGCAAAGCAACAAAACTCCAAATGACCCGCACAGGAAGATGATTTTTCCGAGCCGTCTTCGTTGCTTAAGATCCCTATCGGTGCCTCTTCTTCGTTTATTCAGTATATTAAAGAAATTAAATAAAAAAAGACAAAAAAATATAATTAGTTAAGAACGGGACGCATGTGATGGGTTTGAATTCGCGGTAACTATAAGCTAGTAATATGACAGTTGTTGGAACTAACTTAAGGGTTTCTTTTTCGTCGTCAATAATGCAAACTTTTCCATTATGTGTTTTAGAGGTTCAAAAAAGTTTGTGGATAGCTCAGATGTAAATATTTGATCATGATATAATATCTCAACACAAAACAGTTGAAAACCGAGCCTAAAGCCTTTGATATTTTGCAGCGGGATACCTTATTGTCAACAGTGAAGAACCAGGTCTTTCACAGCACGTTCTTGTTAGCCCTGTAATAAATATTGAAGAAGGATGGCGTTGCATGAAGTTCTGGCACATTACACACGGTCAAGGCGATCCAGAACTGAACCTGTATTGGAAACCATTTTCGTCAGGAAAAGAAGATCGAGTCCTGATGTGGAAAGTTAGAAAAAAAACATCAAAATGGGTTTATGTGCAAACTCCGCTTGACTTTCAGGTTTCATTCCAGGTATCTCACGTCTTTCCATTACTATATAACAGAATAGGAATCTTTCACCACGAGGAGAGTGACGACAGTGGCATAGAACAATGGTAAATAAATAACTGGACCTTGGAATTCATAGATTTTGGTCACTGCACGTTAGAATGCATCGAGCTTGGCAACTGCACGTTAGAATGCATCGAGCTCGGCAACATCGTACTAAGATTACAATGTGAAAATAACTTTTTTTAAAGTTGTCGAGACTGCAAAACCTCACAGCAAAACATTTTCTCAAGGAGGCATTACTTTTAAACGGCAATTTTTGACTGCTTTTAGCGTAACTTTTAATGATATCGCCGTTCATACTTTACAATTTTGAAAATCCCCTATTACTTCACAGACTGCATGTAAAGGAAGCATCTTGAATATTTTCAGATTTTTTAGATTAGATTTAAGTGTTAAGTTTAGGGGAGGGAAGGGGGTGAGATTAGCAGTTTTAAACAGAAATTTGATGTTTTGGGATTTTCAGAGAAGTTAAAAACTTGATTTTGAAGTTAATAATTGATAGAAAATCACCAAACCGTCCCCAAACCAAAGTTGCACTTGCGCATGCATGGTCTGGAGGGACAGTTTGGTGCTTGCCCTTAAAAATTTCCCTTTTCAAATCTCCTTCTCAACTCTTTCCCTATCCACCAAAATTTTAGCTGTTATGCCCCCTTAATGTTTGTTTATCTTTACGGCGAAGTATTAATGATTTTCCCAGTATTCCAAGGTAATGAAACAAAACCTTAAGGAACCACACAGAAAAGTAAGGAGTGACATAAAATCTGGGTTTTTGTTGTACGGCCGAAATGGATAATGACATTATAATGAAGAGATGACCGTTCTACAGATTAGTTTTGCGTAATCCCTTTCGTAGCCCCCAACGATTGTTCTTTGCCATCGTCATCGGAATAGCTGTCCTCGTTATCAACAAAAGCTAAAACCATATAGAGTTTTGGAGTTTTGTTTTTTTTGTTTTACCATCCTACCACAGTGTTAGGTTGCAATTGGATTTATACGTTTTATTCTTAATCTTTAGGTTATTATCGAAGGCAAAAAAGTTCGTGATAGGCCTGTAATAGCTATAGACGACATTTCTTTTACCCGCGAAAGCTGCGAAATGATACCTTGGGAAGGTAAAAAACCTAGTTCTTTTTTCTTAGATTTTTATTGTTGGTTTGATGTCTGACAAATTTTCACCTACATGTTTGTTAAGCCTCATTATATTTTGTCACCAACAAGGCGGGTGTGAATTAAAAATAGAAACATTGGATAAACTGGCAGATGTGGTAGGGTGGATGATATAAATACTACAAAAGAAAGGAATTCTGAACAAATAAGTAAATGCATTGGTTATCAGATGGTTTATTTGAGTGTTTGATACATCCTTGTAATTTAGCAATGGTTTTTAAAAATAGTGATAACAGATAAAGAGTGTTAAATAAGAATTTTTATAGAAAAAAGATAAAAAAAAATACCAAGGAAAAAGAGAACAGTTAGAAATGAGAAAAAGGAAAGGAGGGCAAGAGGAAGGAATGAAGAAAGGAAGGAGAAAAGGAAGAAAACAAGGAAGGTGTAAAGGGGTGAATGAGGAAAAGGAGAAAGGAAGCAATGAATAAAGGATGAAGATTAGCAAGGTATGGCAAATTGGAATGGAGGAATAAGGAAAGGAGGAAGGAAAAAAGTTAAATCCTGGAGGAAGAAAAAAAGGTTGGATGAAAGAAAAGAAGAGGTTACGATGGAAGGAAGGAAGGAATGAATGAATAAAGAAAGAAAGAACGCGAGGAAGGAAGGAAGGAACAACGCCAGGAAGGAAGGAAGGAACAACGCCAGGAAGGAAGGAAGGAACAACGCCAGGAAGGAAGGAAGGAAGGAACAACGCCAGGAAGGAAGGAACAACGCCAGGAAGGAAGGAACGAACAACGCCAGGAAGGAAGGAAGGAACAACGCCAGGAAGGAAGGAAGAAACAACGCTGGCATGGTAGGGCGATTATAATATGGGTTTGTATGGTAGTGGTAGTACAAACAAGTAACAAACATTATGACAATCGCGAAGCTATACATTTCTTCAATTGTGTTTAAATCTAAGTCAGCTTTATATTTTGCATTAGTAACGCAACCCGATAGAAATGCCGTATTTCCCCACGGAGCCCAGTACTGGAGGCTTGACGGATCGGATTCGTCTCTCAGGTACTTCAATTTTTTTGATTCTTTTAATTAAAATATGGTTACTGAGTATCAGCGCAACTCATTGAAGTTTTGTTGTGATAAATTGATTGCTTTTCAAAACGATTTTTATCTTTGAATGTAGCAAAAACAGTTTGATAGGATGTTCGTAGAAATTGTGCTTGTAATGGGAGGCTGCTTTTGTTGCTTTCCTAAGTGCGAACTTAGTCAGTGAATTTGGTAAGATTTCTGATTTCCAACCATAATATCCCCAGCTCAATTATTGCAGTCTGTCCTCATATTTTTGTATTGTTCGTCGGCACTTGGCGATAGCTATTACCATTTAAAGTACGCATGACCTACTCTTTTTCTGTTTTTAGTTCTTGGATAAGTGTATAGAATCACTGTAGTATCAAAAAGTCCTAATAATATTCATAAACATGCTTTTTTAGGCCGTGAAGTTTCTAGATTTTGTTGAAAATGTGCCCCGAGGACTGGGTTCTAAATGACTACCTGTGACGTAAAGTTGTTTACCCCGCTCAGCCATGAAGTTATTGGATAAGTCTATTTTGCTTGCTTATTATTCCATTCTGGTGCCATTGGGCACTCCAGCAAAACATCTTCTTTCATTTTTCTTCCTAACCTGCTCTGTGGCCATATTAATAGTGTTTCTGGCAATCAACTTGATGTCACGGCCACGAGATGCCTATGGACATCTTTTTTACTCAAAGCACGTAATTCAAACGACAAAATCCTGTTAAAAAGATAATAATCCGTATATCTGACATATTAACCTGAGAGAAACAATAAAAAAACTGTGTCATATACACTTAACTTTAACAAAAGTTGCAGTGTAATCAAATTTCTGAACTTTGAACATAGGCTCCATGGTAAAGCAACCTACCAAAAAGTAAAAGAGATAACTTCATTGTTTCTGGACGGTGAGAGCGCTTCCGCAGACGTTCCAGCAGTGGATATCCACAATACCAGTTTCTACATGTCATGTTGGCTCATGCTAAATGATCCACCTAAGCCAATGAGTCACGTGTTCTCAGACTGGACAAGGCCGTTTCAGTTCCGATTCTACATCGAAAACTCCAAACTTAGGGCACAGATGCGATTTTTTCCCGGAAATGCGTTTGATGATATATTTTGGGTTTCTAAAGGGTTAGTTAATTTTGAATATGTTTATTATTATTATTTTTTTTGCGATAGTCTTGTAGTACCTTTTAAAACTATATTATTTGAACCATTCGTCAGGATTGCTTTAATTTTTGAAGGACGACTTAGTGGCTACATACTTCCTTATCGGTTTGTAGAAATCACAAAAAGAATTTGTGTGGACAAGTCATTTTCTTCCCTAAGATTCAGTGTTGAGAAGAAATTACTATTTATTTTGTACTACTAAAAGGTGGAGGTTGACCTATCACATAACAGAGACACAGATAAACACACTGAATATGTTCCCGAGGGCCTGCGGTTTAATTCAACGTTCTTATCAGAGAAAACGTAAAAGTCTTGCCACTTGCAGATGTTAGAGCATAGGCACCACCTCCACAATTAGTTTAACAATTTGCCGTCCGCTATTTAATTTTAATATTAATTTTCATGTGTTTTATCGGTATAAAAGCAGATGTGTTGTTTCAATTCAACACAGCATTTTTTTTGCGAGATATTGCTGTTTTATTTCACCCGGGCTCAAGCATTTGTATTACGTCAACTAATTTGAGTATAATTTCTTCAGGAAACTGTCATGAAAGCTAGAATTGGGTAAGTATTGTGTTTGTAAGTGTTTTCCTTGAGCCATTTTCAACTACAGAAGCCTCCAGGCTTGCATCATAAAGCTAGAATCGTGGGTCGAGGCAATCTTTTGAAAGAACCCAGAAGAGAGAAGTGAATTCGCGCTGACTGAAACGCTAAATTACCATATAATGGCGGGACGATAGTGAAGTTGTTTCTCTGCCGTTCTGTGGATGGAATCTCGCGCCATTTACGCGAGTTGTGACTTTTAAAAAATGCAGTAGGCATTTGGTGTGGTTAGCTCGACACTTTTAAAAATTGTATGAATTGAAGATAAGCATAACTCCATACCGCCGAAATAATCTAATAACCCAGAATTCCTATCGGGCCCAAACAAGGCTATTTCTTATTTAGGATACTTGCAACATTTTTTGGGCTGTAGATCCTCCGACTGCGAGAAGGTTTTTTGCAAATCAATGCAAATAATTTGCATTAAACATTATTGTGACTGTAAACTTTTTGTTTTTGAAGGAAAAAGCGAAGACAAAATATTTATTTTTGCGTATTTTCCTTGACCATAAAAACGGGCATATCTAGTTTTGCTACAGAAAATATGAAATTCCCTTTTTGTTGCTGAATGGGATGTAGAAGTTTCAAGTATTTATAAATGGTGACTATTATTACTGTTTCGTTGACGTCCTTCCTTTTGATTTGAGGTCGTGGCATAATTGGAAAAGTAGAATGCCGGTGGGCACCATTTTTACGGCTGCGTATGCCAAGGGGTTTATTACCCTCTTGCCTGGGCGTTTTTGATGTTTCACAGCCTAGGATAGGGGGTAATTCACCCACTAACCCCACCGTAACGCTTTGTTATTCATACAAAACTTGTGAAACTTGGGTCAATTGATAAATGTTGTAAGGGCTACACGATAGTAGTGTCAATTTTTAATTAAATTACGTGACGTTGTCATGACGCCACAATACTTAATTTTGTTAAGCATTTATAGCAATTATAGCATTTCGGGATTTCTGTCTCTGAAATGAACGTGAGAACTATAAACTTGAGTTAATTCAATAGAAAAGGCAAAGAAAAACTTTGTGATAGTTAAAGATTTATAATGATTATAGTATGACGCATTGATGACGAAATCCACCTATGCATTGCGACTCCCAATATTTATTGTTTGTGTTACCGTATTTAGAAACGTTATAAATCTTCAAAAACTGGAAAAAAATCACTGAACTTAAAATAATGTTAGCAAAAATTCCTATTCAAGAAAAAAAATTGTACTTACCAAAATAATTTTCTTTTGCCATGACAACATTAAATATTTTTCATTGTTGTTTACAGTAAAAGCAAGATGATCGGATTGGAAATCTGAATAGTCAATTTTTGTTGTATATCTTCAATATTTTACGTACATTGCTTGGAATTTGCAGGATTTTCTGTACAGCTACAATTGAAATATGCAAAGGGAGTTATTGCCCATGGAAACAACAAAAAACTGCTTTAACTCGGACGCATTTTAATATTATTAGTAAAAGAAACTGCATACAGAAAAATATCTTTCTATACCTCTGAATAGCAACTTGTAGTGAATATATGTACAAAAAACATAATTGAGGAAACGTTTTTCAAAATGTTTATACTTTAACCATAATACACCAGTTCTAACATTAATCTTATTAAATAGCATAAGTTTCCACAAATCAAGTTTTATTTTGAAAATTTTAATGTTTTCATTATAATTACAAAATTAAAAGTGTGAAAAAGTTTTTGAAAATACCAAAAACTAAAACTGCAAAAACAACCATTCATTTTTTGGTTACCATGGTGAAGTTATAGTTAGGGGCTAGGTAGGGTTAAGAGAATCAAACCCAGGCCTCCCGCTCGATAGACTGGCAACTTTGCTAATAGGCTAATAAGGCAGGAATGGAAGTCTTTAGGACTTGTTTAGGATGATTTACATATAGTTTGCTCTTTTCTAGACATATACCTGCAGGAATATGGACACATATTGCAGTACAATGGATTCGATCCAGTAAAAAAGTGCGTCTTTACATCAACAATCAACCATTTAGAGATTATTCGTCAACAGCTCGTGACATAGACTCAAACCCAACCCACCACCCTTATTATGAAATCGGAATCAAAAAAGATACTTCAGAGCCTTTCCATGGGTTTTTAAGAGATTTGGTTGTTGTTCGGAGATTTGTTCCTTGGGCCGAAAGACAGCGACTCTTTTGTAAGTTATTATAAAATAAAGCAGATATAACGCGCTCTCTGATTGGCTGTGCAGCGTTGTTTTAATTCTCAATAAAATTATAGTGTGGTTTTATTAGTCTATGGCGATATAGCTTATTTTATAAAAGTAATAAAAAACTCGCCCTGCTTGCTCTGTTCAGTTATAGAACCACTTGTGAATTTTAAGTTCACTCAAGAAGTGCGAAAACAACTCGCCTGCGGCTCGTTTTTCTCTTGGCACTTCTTTCGTGAACTTAAAATTCACGCGTGGTTCTTTAACTGAACAAAGCGCGCGGGCTCGTTTTTTATTTCTATTACATAAAGTGTTTTTAAAATAATATTGTGACTGTCTCTTGCACATGAAATAATTTACTGTTTGTAGTTGGAGCCGTAGATTTCTTGAAATCTACCGACTTTCTTTCTTCAATTGATGTTTTTGAATTAATGAAGTTCGATAAATCTGACTTATTTAGCTCGAGCGATTTTTCAATTCTTGCTGCTTGGTCTCTTAAATTTTGAATGGACAACCCAATTTTGTCATATCCTGTCACTTCTCAGATTTCTTTCATAACCTTAAGATATCCTTATCTCATCTCATTTCCGTCAATAAGCTTCTTTTAATTGAGTTAAAGTGAAAATCTCCGGTTTGTAATTGAGAAAATCAGAAATCATTTTGTCGGTCCACTATCGTCGTTCAGCTCTTTAGTTAGTATGTGTAATCGAATGGTGACGAGTGAAATTAGGAAATAATTTCACGTGCGTGTTGTCAAAATTCTGATAATTCTGAAATTCGCTAGAATTTTGACAACACGCAAGTGAAATTATTTCCTAATTTCACGAGTTAACATTTGATTACATTTTA
>JAOTRI020111900.1:0-12938 GCA_028564885.2 Zoanthus sanctaehelenae | reverse complement strand
GAGGTCTAATTGTTTTAGTATCACCTAACTAGTTGGACAGAAAAAGCAATAACCGGCAAAAACAACAAAAAAAAGCACTAACAAGTTCTCAAAACTGGCAAATTTCGCTACTCGATGACTATTACTTATAGACCACTAGAGCGTAGCCAATCAAAATGCTGGATTTGCAATAGTTCACTAGTTGGGTGATACTAATAATTATTAAACAAAAGTTAATGTAAAGAAATTGGTAAGAGGTCAAGTTGGTTCATAATGAGAGTGTAATACGGTTTTCAACAACGAAGTTACACTCTTTTTTTTATAAAAACCTTTTTTATAAGAACATGAGTCTGAAAATCGACAAACATTTAAGAACGTGCTGAGGCTGAGAAAAGGTGAAGAACATTTATTTATGATGAGATAATTTATACAGTGTTATTGAAAAATTTGCTTGGGATTATTGACTAAAGTTCGCGTATAAGAATTTTACATCACAGGTTTTCCATTTACCAAATTGCAGTTCTCAGGTACCCCTATAGTTCTTGAGATAAACTAGCAAATCAATCTATACAGAAAAGTACCACATACGGTACATGTATTATTTATATTGTCTAAAACCAGTAAAGATATTTTAAGAACATGTTTAAAAACATTTGAGGCTGATATACTGAAAAAAATTATACGTTCTTATATAAAAAAAGTGTACAATTAGTAACAGCTTCCTGATGTTTTAGTAGGCATAATTCTTTAAAAGTTAAATGACCCATGGAGATGCCGCTTGTCTCCGTTTTCTGTAGTGTTAAGCAGAAGAGAATCTTCGACTCCACCTGAACGGGAAACTAATTCATTGCAGGTTCGCTCCCAGCAGACCCTGGTAATCATTTATCATACGCACGTTTGAGGCAACATCAATTTGACCCAGAGCTACATCTGGTGCATAGTTTCACAACAGAAATAAAACAACAACCGGCTACCCTGATAGTCGCTCCTTATGAACCAGTAGTATGAATTTGCAACAAATATAAGCTTACAACTAACCTCATTGTCGCCAGATGTAGAGGAAACAGCTCCTTTATGGTGCGACACGTAATAGTAACACCTAATGCTTACAACTAATCTCATTGTCGCCCGATGTAGAGGCGACAGCTCATCTATGGTGCGACACGTAATAGTAGCACCCAATGCTTACAATTAACCTCATTGTCGCCAGATGTAGGGGAGACAGCTCATCTATGGTGCGACACGTAATAGTAGCACCCAATGCTTACAACTAACCTCATTGTCGCCAGATGTAGAGGAGACAACTCATCTATGGTGCGACACGTAAGAGTAGCACCCAATGCTGACAAAACCTGTAATGTCAGAAGCGAATGCTCTTCAAATGATGTTAAGAAACCGTGACAACACAATTTTGTTTAATGTTGATATCAAGGAGTTACTAAGACCATGAATAAAACTGTGTTAGAGACAAACGTCTTTTTCTTTGTTAAATCAAAAAATAACAATTTCATAAAGAAACAAAACTTGTTCTCTATAGCCTTTGTGCCTGCAAAGATTGAAAGAATAATCGAGTATGTAAAAACGAATCTGTTTTTGAACCCTTCCAAACATTAGCTTCGGTTGTCACAAGGCTAGAATGCCACCTAAAGCAGGCCGCACAGTAGGCGAAAACAGCGCGGCGCTACATCCGCTGCAAAGAATTCGCCAGGGTGTGTGGAGTGAGTTTTTAAGTGCACTTGCAGCTGCAGCAACAGCGCTCGATATTAAATATCCTTGATTTTTTTTTTCGCTGCGCACTTTTCGCACGACGTTTTTGCCCAGTATGCGGAGACTAAGCGAAGTTAGCGCCGGCGCCAATAACCTTTTATTGCAACTACGCATGCGTAATTCGATAATGAATCACAAATGGCGCTGTTTGTGGAGGTTGCTGGCTAATATTTGTTGATAACAGCGCTCAGTGTGCATGGAATAACCACATAAGCTGAATACACTTAAATTCTTCCCGGCGGCACTGCGCTGTTTTCGCTTAGTGTGCGGCCTGCTTAAGGCATGTCATATTTTTCATTGCAAGAAATGGGAGATTTGTTTTAAAAATTCATTCAACTTTTAAAGCAGTTTAAAACTTAATTTCATTAAAAAAGTTTTGCAATTACAGACAACTTGCAATGTCCCACTGTTTTGGCTGTTCACGAATCTTACAATTATCAACGTTTCTGTTTTTAAAATTGCGCACATTGTCTCTCATGATTCCGTTAGTGCCAGAAAGATTCCGTGAGACCTGTGTAAACTGTGACCCGTTAAATCAGTCTGAAATACACAAAATGTGTGTTTGTACATGAAAATTATAATTCCAGAATTTTATTCATTTTATTTAAAAATTACCGTCAAGCTTGATTCA
Organism: Zoanthus sanctaehelenae; assembly: GCA_028564885.2. NCBI lineage: Eukaryota > Metazoa > Cnidaria > Anthozoa > Zoantharia > Zoanthidae > Zoanthus > Zoanthus sanctaehelenae. The sequence goes on along the minus strand of JAOTRI020111900.1, from coordinate 10,561 downwards.
TCAGCGTCGAATATACGCTTTTACTTTCAGCCGTACACACTCACCATCATACAGTTCACGTGACCATTCATGGCGGCCAGGTGCATTGCTGTGTAACCAGTGGGGGTCTCTTCTGCTAGATCCACTCCACTCACAGTCAACCATTTCACACAGTGAACGTGACCATTTGATGAGGCGAGGTGAAGAGGTGTCATCCCACGCTCATTTTTAGCATTTTTCATGAAAGGATTTATCTCAATTAGCTCTTTCATTCGTTCCAGGTCCCCCTCGATTGCAGCTTCATGGATAGATTTACCTTGAAGCAAACCAAAATCCACAAATCAATGCTCGTAATACCCCGTAAATAAGATTCTTAGCATAACATCGGGATGTCTTTTTAGGCCTAGTTTATTGCACAGTAAAAATCTTGTAAGGCACCTGTTTTTATTTATGCATTACCTGTACTTCGTGTATGAAAGTTGTAGTAAAGCCTTACAAATATACTTCAAAAATTGTAAAATCCTGCGGTAAGACTTTTAACTTTATCTAATTATAACACTAGTGGTAATTCTTCTATTCAAAACTTGGCTGGAAAAAACTCAAAACAAAAATCAAAAAATACGTTTTGATTTATAAATAGAATCTCTCCGTGGTCTCGTTCCTACTAACTGTAGCAGTGTAACTAAACTATATACACTGAGAGACATCGAGAACAAATTAGTATTCCTAAGCTACGCATCCGCTACCAAAAAACTAGCTTTAGTTACTGTTGTGCAGTGTTATGGAATGACCATCACCATCAATATCCTCATGACAATCATCATCATCATAACCATCACTGTCACCACTATCATCATCATTACTCTCATCATCATCAATCAACGTCGCCATTAGCAGCGTTACCATCATCACTATTACCACCATTATCATCACCATCATTGCATTACTATCATCATCACCATCATTGCATTACTATCATCATCACCATCATTCTTATCATTACTATCATCATCACCATCATTCTCATCATTGCTATCATCATCACCATCATAATACTATTATTATCTTGACTATCGTCATTAACGTCAGTATCATCATCGTTACCGTTAATACCAAATATAACGCCATTGCTATTTCCAACATCATAATCATCATTATTATCGCCATCAATTTCATCATCACCATCATTGTCGTCATTACTATCATCATCAAGACCATCATCATCAACGCCAAGCTATTATTATCTGCGTAATCATCATTACTATTACCACCATCATAGTCACCATCATCATCGCCATCATCTTCAATGGTACTGACCTTTTTTGATAACTAGCTCACTATGCGTCACTGACTCGCGATGCTTTCTCCGCTCTTGGCTAAAGTATGTCTTGAAGTCATCGTCTATATCAATCTGCGACGAAGATCTCCTGTCCTTTGGCTGTTGGAGTAAAAATGTAAATACTTTTTAATTTTTGATTTAATTATCAAATGAAAATTGCGAAATGTTGCAGAACATGAGATTGAGATGGTGATCATCCCGAGAAGACAAAGTTGCATCCTTCGTTTGCTGACAGCAAACATCTTGGCAGATTTAACTTAACTTTAGAGTCATCCAACATTTTGAAACAACATTTTGGCTAAAAAAAACATTTTTTAAAAAAAATTAAATCAAAATTAAAACTAGAAATATTCATAAATATTGTTTTCGACTCATTCCAACTCACTGCCCCATATCCCCAAACTAACACATATACAAGTTCCTCTCCCACTCACCCAGATCATCCCTCTTAAAAACTTCTCGCCGTTCTGTCTTTAAATTTCCTCTGTCGTTCTACGTGTGTCTGTATCAATGATCTAAAATATAGACAGACTCTACTCTCTTCTCCCATTGCACTGCTACTTCCCTCTGCCGTCCCTACCCCCCCCCCTCAAGTACTTTCTAACTTTAATTACAAAGCTGCATGGTTAAGAAATCAATCTTTGTTTTCTCTATAAAGTTTCACACTTACTTCGATGCTTTTCTTTCTCCCACACGCGACATCAGATACTTCGTTTTCTTTTTTGAATACATCGTAAGTAACAGACTCTTCATTTATTATGCCCTCCTCCTCTTCCAACCTTCTGAGAGTGCGTATTAAAGGCGTGACACCGCTGACCGAGACAATGCTTTCTCTGGCCTTTGATTCTTTGTTGTTTGAAAACTCTTGACATTTGGTTGTTGTTATGTAGCCTGGCGATTGTGAGATTCTTTCACTTAATGACAAATTATCAGTCTTTTTTATGTTTTCATTCAGTTTGTAAGAGCAATCGTTCTCTCCGTACGATCCCTCTTTAAACTGTTTTGCGTCTACATAAAAATAATCAATTATTGGAATTGGTGCTTGTTTAATAGGCTAAATAGATTTTTAAAAAAGTGTGGTTGAAAAGTTTTTTTGTATGTTTGTCGTAGGTAAAGCACAAAACTTGCGTTTTGACTCATTAACAATTAGACCTTGTGGACGAATGGACTACGAGTAATAGTCCATCAGGCCGTAGGCCGAATGGACTATTCAAACTCATAGTCCATGAGGCCGAGAGGTCTAATTGTTTTAGTATCACCTAACTAGTTGGAAAGAAAAAGCAATATCCGGTTTTCAAAACCGGCGAAATTCGCTACTCAATGACTATTACTAATAGACCACTAGTAGCGTAGCCAATCAAAATGCTGAATTTGCAATAGTCCACTAGTTGGGTGATACTAATATGTTATAGACCTTATCAGTTTAGTTGTTTATTTTCCATCCTAGGGGTCAGTCAGGTAAAAAAAAATACACACTTTATGACACTCCCCAAAGGGGCTTTTTAGTGTCATGTTAAAATGCCCCTTTTCCCCAGTAGAATCCCAACTGGTAGGAGGCAAACCAGTTGGCTATTTACAAAGCGTGATAAATTTCTCCCTGGGATCACCGCGGACAAATTCATTCAGTGGTCTAAGTCGGGGAATCGAACCCAGGTCTTCCGCATTTAAAGCCCCAAATCTGACCACTGCGCCACGCTGCCTCCATTTTATAACCTTATCAGTTTACTATATACAGACGTGACTTTGATGAACAACATCAAGAATGAAACAGCACAAAATTGCTGGTAGTTTTAAAACCTGAAGCCACGATAATGGGCCGGTACTATGACCACGTTATATCATAAATCTACCTTCAAAGTTGAAACAGTTATCCATGGTTGGATTTTTTTAGTAAACGTAAGGGATAAAGCCCGCTACAGTATATAAAGAGTATCTATACTCTATTCTCTATACTATGTCTGCGAGTATCATTCCATATTCTATACTATATCTGAGAGTATTATTCCATATTCTATACTATTTCTTAGTATAATAAATGAAGTAAATGTTTTGAGTTATTCATTCCATATATAGGTTTTGTGCTTTGAGGCCCGGCTGTCCCTGCAGTTGATGTATTAACGTTCATTTTACTTGTAAAAACCAAATAAAAAAATACACCAGTCGAAGATAATCCATCTATAACGTGGCCATTTAACATCTAGTTCAGTTCTCGAAAAGCAGAACTTGCTCATTGCCACGGATCGTAACTTTTTAGATATGTTTTGAACATGATGCAGCCTACTGTAAGAGAAACGTCATATATTCAGCACATTCATTGTCAATGTTGTCTTAATAAAGCTTAAAAACCACTCCATGCTATAAAACAAAATCATTAGAAAAAGATGAACAGTGAAAGAAAAAACTGCCTGAACTTTAGCCGATATTCAAGCTCCATGCATTTTGCCGTAATGTTGTGACATCAAAGAGTAAATCGCCGTTGAATTTACTAAATGCATGTCAAACTCAGTTCAGACAGAATGAGATGTTGGCAAATAATGAAGTTTTCTATATTAAATACTTAACGAAGCTTATCATATGGTAATAGTAAAACAGATTCATACTGAGAATATTAACATTAATTAATAGCAGATTCTTTTTTCGGTTTTCTTTCTCGGGATCTACTCTCGAATTCCAAAAAATATGTATTAATAGTTGAAGTAATTCATTCGAAATATTTTATCAAAATCTGCTTAATTTATATGAATTATTAACACTCCCTGAAAATATCATATAATAACTCACTTTCAGATTTATTTTAAGGCGAGTTTACACAAAATGTTTTCGTGCGGAGAACCTGCAATTTCTAAACAATTATGCTGTTGAGTTTTGTCTTAAATTGCTAGCTTTATTCTCAGTTCTACAAATTTTTCATATCAGCTGTTGGTTTTAAAACAAATACTTTTATAAGAGCATAAAGATTTAAAAGGTGTATGAAAGATGCAGGAGGTGAGTTACAACTGGGTGAATATGATTGCTCTGAACCTGAAGAAGGGCGGCACTATTTGCGACAATGATCGGGCATTTCAACGTAAACCAAAAAATGCACTTCGGTGGTTCTGTTTTTAAGTGTGTGTAACGGTAATCTTTATTTAAAATCAAGAAAATGGAAGGGTCCACTTAAGGCACATGAATTACCACAGAATGCGACATAAGGAAGCATAAAAAGAAACTAACTATAGCTATTGCGAATTTAGTGATAAATATGTAAATTAGACAATGTTTAAACAAGAGAAAACTTGCCGAATTATGTTTTCTTTCTTAAAGAAATAACAAAATAAACATTATAGGCACGTTTTCATGGTTTCCGTGCTTAAAAATGTGAGATGGATTTTACAATTTAAAGCAAGCGCGCGTGCACTATCGCTCACAATGACCTTGACAGAAAAACAATCAAAATTTGTATTTTTGAATACGTACAAGGAACACTAATATTTGTCTTCTGTTTGTGGCTGTATGAAGTAGTCCACGTTTTATCTTGAGTCCGCTACTGACGCTTTTTTTTTAAGAACCACTTTATATAATTATGTTAACAATAGTGAGATTAGCCGAAAAGGAAGAACAATTTTAAGAACAACTTTAGACTTCAGGTTGAACAAAGTAAAAGTCTTTCTTGTTGAAACTTACTGAATTTTCAAAATACTACAAAGAACAAATTAATAATAAATAGGGGCTGAGGAAGTTAATTTATATAAGAGCAATGCAATGAGGCTTCTAAAAAGTCTTTGATTGTATCATTATATAAAAAGCGCGTAAATATACGTTTTTTATCACTAATGCTTTGAACAGTTCCATTGCAATCATTTTTCTGATTTTTCGTTTTCTGATCGTCTTGTCCAAAATGTTCAATTCTGAACTTGTGTTACATTCTTCTAATTTAGTTGTTTTTTTTTTAAATGCATGGTTGCAAGTATCGTAACTATCAATTTGAATTTATGGCTTTGACGATGGTTTGCCATAGCGGTCACTCAAAAGACACTGATTAGAGTCCGTGTACAACTTTGTATGTAAGAGTTTCAGAGTCAAGATGTCATTGACTATGTTTCCCAACTTTCCGGCTATCTCCGTAGCTTACAGACTTAAACAACGATGCCGCGCATTTTGATGATAATAGAATGTTTCAGATCAGTTGTAAATTTGTACCGGTAATTGTGTTTTTAGTAATTATAGTTTTAATATGTCATTTTTTTATATATTACTTTAAGCCTGAAAGATTGCATCTATTATTTTTGTTTTAAAATTTTGTAATTTCCTTCGCGCCGGCATCTCCGTCAAAGGCAACCGCGTCTCGCTATGTTTTATTATCCCCTTAAACATTTCCGCCTCGAGTCAAAAACTGATTTCTTCAGCACGAATTCCTCGCTACATATTGTTAATTTTATGAAAATAATTTTAAGAAGATGACCTATCCCCAAGTGAAGCTGAAGTATGCCTAAAAGATTTCCTATTCAAGTTCTTCAGATGTTTAACGGCGCTATAATTAACTTTAAATAAAGAACAATTTAAATGTAGAGTGTTTATTTGATATTTGCCTTTCTCGATGCATGACATATATTTGGTTTCCTCGTATTTTGGTACATTTACGTGAAAGTCTAATAGTTTTAGCAACAATATATTTCTTAATGCGGAGGTTTACTTGATAGCGTCATTAGAGAAAACATTTTGATAGGCATAAATAGAGCATATATTAAAATAGCTTGAGTTATTAGTGATAAGACGCACACGATTCTTAATAGTTGGAACGAAGTGTACACACCTTTGAAAACGCGACATCTAGCATGTGTTTATAAATGCGGTCTATTGAGATTTCCTCAGGATTCCGGACCGCTAACCAAATCAACTTGATACTACTTGAGCCATCCTGAATTAGGCAGGGCTGGTGCGGGAAATTAGGAAAAACAACTTTAAGAAACTCCCCTGCATGTAAAAACAATATGAAAACTAAGAAACCAACCCACGCTGACTCATAATCTCAGTATTATAAAGTCGTTTAGAAACATTTTGATTAATATCATAATATAGAAGTAAATGTTTTTGTCGCAATTAATTTCCTTTGAGTTCGATTTCAACAATCATTTTTCATTCATTCAGTATCTTAATAAAAGCTGGTACTGAAAAGAACATGGATTGTGCTAAAATAGTAAAAGAGACGGACGGCAACTAGAGAATATTACAAGCCTTTAAAAATAGATCTTATAAAACTAAAAACAAGCTGCAGTTAAAAAAATCAGACGAGAGAAATACTAAGTGTATAAACATCTAATTTTAAAAAACTACACAGTGTATATATTTCCTCCCTTTTACACTTTTGTAAAAAATAAAGAAATTTTATACATTTTGTCCAGGTTCAAATTTGCTTGTATTTTGGAAATATTTTGTTCTTAATAGTTGTTTCCGCTGCTTTTATTTACAAGTTAAAATTGCTTAAAATGACATCCTTTTTAAAACAAAATGTTTTATTTTGATTTGATAATTTAGAAGTGACAGTGATAATCTAATACAAAGATTAAATGAAAATAAATTAATGTCAAACTTCAAACTTTTCGCATGTTATTTCATCATACAACGTTTTGAATTAACTTTGTTTTATTAGAAATGCAATTAGAAGTCTTAACTTCGCAGGAAGTTGTGAATTAAGGTGGAGGGACAAACGAAATTATAAAACCGCTTTGAAGCCAAACAGAACAAACAAACCGCTGGTTAGCAAAGCAATAATTTTGCCGGATAAAAGCCGGCCGGCGTGCAAGAAATAATTCATCACATTCATACACGAACGATAGGAAACGCGAGATTCGACGTTATGAAATAAAGTTATACTTATCTCATCTGTTGTCCATTGTCTTATCTTTTAAAAAAAGGTCTTTCTGCAATCCATTTTCATAGCTGTTAACCTCCGAAATTCAAAAATCTTGTGAAAAGTGTAAGTACGATCTTTCCAAAAAGGGGGTCAGCTTATACAGCGAGTCGGCTGTTATAGATCGAAATGTACGGTATGAACAGAGTGATTTTTCTCGATCATCAAACGCAAAGTCTTATTAAAAACTTACCTCTAGATATCACACAATATAGCGAAAGGTTCAAAGGTGGCCGTTAACATTCCCCTTAATTATTTTTTTGACAATGGCTGTAAAACCAAGTGGCGAAACACCAAGAAATTTTTTTTGAACAGCACAAAAATCCATTCGACAAGAAGTTCAGCTTGTAAATATTCGCGAGACGTTTACCAAGCTTTCGCGCCATGCTGCTTTTTCCGCCCTCTGATTGGCTCAACTCTTTTCTTGTAACCAATCAGAAAGGCTTGCGAACAAGTCGAACGATCTGGCATTGACCTCGCGCCAAAACTTTTGCGATTTTATTATTATATACAACGAGAATAAAGTTCTCTATTCAGCGAGTATGTTCCGATTTGACTTCAGTGGAGAACACAAAAGTCGAGTGACCAAATGGGAAAATATGATCAAGACTTGATTTGTTTCTAAAGCATTTTATAAAAAAAACATTGGAAAACCGGGTGAGTTCGACTACCATGCGGGTGAGCGGGTGATAAGGCTCGAAATCTTGTGACACAGGCTCAATGCGGGTGAGTTGACAGCTATGCATTTTACCCCGAGATCTCTCTCTCTCTCTCTGTATCTCTCTCTCTCTACTGCCATTTTGTTTGTTTTGTCCGTGAGAATTAGCTCCAGCTCCCACTCAATCTTGACTTTAATCAATGACTTATTATCAAAAAATAATTTCATTAGTACATAAAGTGTATGACATGCTAGACAGTATGGGGTAAAATCAATTCAAATGGTTTATTTACCAAACCGAGATGGGGTATAAGGACGACTTTATTTCATAAACATATTTAAACTTGAATCTCGCGTTTCCTGTAACCCGCAGTTGATCAGTGTGAAATGCAGCAAGTTTTAAAATGCAAACAGTTTCATAATACTGTATAAAAGTGCAGACATTTCAAGGGTTAGCCTTTCGTCAGAGTGTATAATTGCTATTTCTTGCCCCCATTAAAAACTTGCTTTATTTACTTGTCGACGAACTTCAACAGTTAAGGCCACTCTTTACCCTAATTTTTGGTGGATAGCGAAAAATTTGGCCAATAACCACCGAATCGTCCCTCCAGACCATGCGAGAGTGCAACTTTCGTTAGGGTCGGGACAATTTGGTGGTTTTGTTTCAAATATAAACATAAAAACGCCTGTGTACCTAATAATGTTTTATATCAAGAAAGGAAAAAAGTATTACCGGATCTTCAATTTCTACAACATAAGGCGTAAGTACCTCCTTCTAGAAAAAAGACCACTGTGGTTAAAAACCTCTAATGAATAACTCGGCAACGCTTGACCATAACAGACCTGTGGGTAAGTCAGCACGTTTCAATCAAGTCTTGAGAGTCGTTAAAAAATATTTACATGAAGAGAGGGTAAATTTCAACTTGTTTGCTAGTTACACCATGTTGATAAGGTCTAAAAAAAGACCGAAAGACTGGCTGCAATCAGGCACACTAGTTTTTATGCTAGTTTTTAGCTCTTGGAGGGCTATCAATATGGTTGGGAATCAGGATTTCAAGCGTTAAACAATAGGAAATTTGTAATCGAATTCTGATCGTCTCAAGTCAGTCGGCAGGCGCAGTCACGCAATCGTTAAATGATCGTTAAGAATGCTCTTATTCCGCCAGTCCCAGTTGGTTATCAACACCCAACTTCTCATAACATAACACATACAAAATAAAACATTTGGCAATGAGAAACTGAGAGTTGATCAAGAAAAACAAACTTCAGAAGATTAACAGTAAAATTCTCTCAAACTTGTTCAATATAGTGTAGAGGAACAAAGTTGGGAGAATTTAAAAATAAATCTGGGAATGAAAGGGTTAAACCTGAATTCGCCACCTCTACAGTTTATTTTAAAAAATCAATAAACAACAGTTGAGATACAACAGCTCCCTGATACAGTATCTTATTTACTCAACGAGCTCAGTACGACAGGATACCTTTGATTATGAACCTTTTCTGTAGAAACACAGACGCAGTATTCCATTTATGATATTTATTCAAACGATCGTTCAAGTCTAAATTAATTAAATTTATAAATATAAATAGTTGTAGTTGCTTATACTCGATCCTTCAAAACGTAGGCTGCCGAAGGGCGATATTAATCTTTCGCCCGTCCAGTTCAACATTGTGGTTGTGTTAAAAACAAGTATTTTTTACCATATTTTCAAATTTTGTAAAGATGACATCATGACAAATCAGGTTGGCGTAGCGTCGCGCGTCCCTCCCTAATACGATCCGTGATCGAATCCGTACGTGGGTTGAGGTTTGTAGAGTCAATCAGGGTTTTTTCCGGAAACCCTGTTTTTCCTCCCCCACTGACGAAATTCGACTTTCACGCCAAGAACTGAGCCGTCGATCGCGAGCGATTGAACATTAACTTCTGGCCAGAAAAAATGGGCCGCCAATTAGCTTCGATCTATTGCAACATAAAACGATTTAGTATAAATTTACAATGTTCTATTGTGCCTCCTCTACATATGTTCGCGTCTTCTGGAATTTTCGGTCTGGTTGTCAACAAAACATTTTTTCTTATGTGGTTCTAACAATGGTATTCTAAAAGAAGACAACAAGAGAATGAAATCGCAGTTTCATATTGTAAAGTACTTTTTCGCATTTTTACATATTTTTTTAAAAAATAGGTTTTAGTACTGACAAACTATAACTGATATACAAATGTAAGGCAATGGTGTGTTGGTATTAGTTTTATAAATTCATAATTATATACCGAAGTGAAAAGAATGGCCTTTTTAGCTACAAAGCTTATATCTATCTAAACTTGACAACTATACCCCAAAGATAAAGATAAGATAAATACCATTATAATGTTTATAATAGGATTTTAGAGTAGCTGAGAAGATAATTTCTCAGATTTTGACACACATACTAAAACCCCAACTGATAGGAAGCAAACCAGTTGCCTATTTACATAGCGTGGTGGGTTTGATTCAGGGATTTAAGCCCTAACTTATAGGAGGCAAACTAGTTGGCTATTTACATAGCGTGGTGGATTTGATTCTGGGATCACCCAATAAAGACAAACTCAGAAAGTGAATGAGATTTAAGCCCTAACTTATAGGGCGGACATGGTTGGCGCAGTTGGTAAGATCTCTGCTTTCCAACCACATGGTCCCAAGTTCGATCCCCGGCACTT
>JAOTRI020111889.1:0-12938 GCA_028564885.2 Zoanthus sanctaehelenae | reverse complement strand
TCATCATCATCATCATCAACATCATCATCATCATCATCATCATCTTCCACCACCATCATCCTTATGGTCACTACCACCACCATCATCATCATCAACACCATCATCATCATCATCATCACCATCATCATCACCATCATCATCATCACCACCACCACCATCATCATCATCACCACCACCATCATCATCATACTCTCACCACCACCACCATCATCAACATTACCATCATCATCATACCACCATCACCTTCCACCACTATCATTATTATCACCATCATCATCATCATCATAACCGCCACCACCCTAATCATAACCCTAACAATAAAACCATCCCCAACCCTAACCTTAACCCCAACCCTAATTCTAATCTTAGCCCTAATCCTATAACCCTAACCCCAACACTAAAACCAATGCTAACCCTAATTCTAATCTAAAACCAACCCAACTTTAACCCTAATCTGACGCAATAAAAAAAACAGTTGAAGGACTCATAACTTATGATCTCATGACTCATTCAACTCATAAAAATGACATCTAAGAAAATAAATAAAGTGAAAATGGCGTCTTTTTTCTTCCCACTTCGTATAAAGGTAACACGAGTGATAAACCAAGTTCCTCGATGTCAAATAAGGTAAACACTTAGCATATTTAGTATTAAAACAGCGAACCAAGCATTTACACTAATAAAACCCCTGCAAGTTTTTAATGTTTCTTTTTTTATTGCAAAAAAAAATTTAATTGACAAAAGTGAATATTAATTTGATACTTCACTACCGTTTGAATTGCCCATAAGACACTGCTTGTTTAGCCTGGAGTTCTTTAGTTGAAAAACGTTTTGTTCTCAGTGTCCAACGAGCTATTGACAATTAAATACGACAGAACTTATCCTATCGGGAGCAAGACCAACCAGCATCTTGTATATCATAACCGCTGTCCTATTAGCCTACTTAATAAGGTGCCAGTTTATCGTGACTTCAGTTGAAAACATTTGTTCTCAGTTTCTTACGAGTCATTGAAAATCGAACGCAGTTCCGTGGTATATGATTACTTTTGTTCATTAGTGTTATTCTAATTAGTAGCATTATGATTTTTTCATATTGTTATTATTGTAATTATTCATTTTCTTGTTATTTTTGTTACTAGTTTTGTTGTTATTTTGCTTCGGCAAAAATGTACTTAATTGTTTTTGTAAAAGTAGTGTTGATGAAGGTTTGCCACCCTAAATTAAACTCCCGACCCTATCGCAGACCTATGAATATTTAAAATTGATGTCTTTCCCAGACCTTGAAATCATTAATTCATGCCCTAGCCGTAAGTAAACATGCGGTAAAAATTGCCAAACTGTACCATTTCCATTAGCGTGTTTTATAGGACTGGCGTTACATCTGTGGTGGTCGATTTATTAATGCCAAGAATAGAATAGATACGCGATGTTATCACAGCTCCCTCAACACCAGAAACTCTTACCTGTCCCAGAAAATAGATAAACTATCGCAGGCAATTTCAGTACCCCTCCTAAACTCTACAGCTTGAAAACCGTATCCAATACTAGGGCGGTATACGTTCCCGTATATTTTATGTGGGCGAATTTCCTCCCCCTTGGCTTGTTAACCATTCGCCAGCTTTTTACAACTAATGTATTTTTAATTTGCTATACAGGAAAGACTTTGTCGCAGATTTGCACTGGCATTTACAATTTTCATAGTGTCAGCAATAACTGTTGCACTAGTAATCCTTATTGGAATCAAGGGACAATCTTGAGAAAGTGAATGGAATATTTAATTTCAAGATCAATTAAACACCATTAAAACAACAGTGTGGAGCAGTAAATACCGATAACTAGGTATTCGACAGTAACAACCCGCAACTAAGAACCTAAATTTTCAGGAGTTAGCCTAAGCAGGTTCTTATATAAACAGTACAGTTAACAAACGTTTGGGCTTTAAGGTTCTTAAATTGGGTTCGTAATCCTGGAGAAAAACACAATTAAAACACAGCTGCAAAAAAGTTGGTCATGAGCCTATAGTTTTTATTTTCTCCATAGTGGTGATCTGATCTTCATATTGCTTAGTATACTTTGTAAGTCTACATATCTTGCCCTCATTTGTCTTTAAAAAACAGTTTTACAGCTTTTTCTTTTTCTTCAACAATGATTCTTACTACGCAGCTGTAACACTATGATTTTAGCAAATAAAATCCTGCTTTAAATTTCTTAGGCTCTGGTTCTGGTTTATAGGGGGTATAATAACCGAATTTAAGCTAGCAGGTTCTAAATTTTTAGGTTCTTAGTTGCGAAATTTTGCTGTATATTTAGTATAAACCTAGTAACGGTCTGACACTAACCCTGCATTCTGATTGGCTACTCTATAAGACGTCTATTTGTACGTATTAGCCCGGCTACTAGCAGAAAAAGATGGCAAATCAAAATATTAATGAGATCTGTTTTGCTTTAATATCCGAGGGTTTCATCGATAATTTAATATTTTTTATTAAATTTTCAACCTCGAATATTGCGTTTATAGCGTTCTGATTGGTTCACTTAATCTCAGCTCATATACCAAATGACCATATATGGAAACTAACTACCAATTAAGAAATATAAAATGGTTTCCTTGTTTACATAAACTGATGTAAACACGCGGGAGGTTGGGAGAACACGAGATAAGCGTAGAAAACCACGACGCGATGTGTTATTCTCTGAAATTGCAACTCAAATATTTCGATGTAAGGCTGGAAAAAAAACATTTGTTGCTCCCATCATAGAAATAGTTAAGGCAACACTATCTAGTTAACACACTTGATCGTCTCCATATCAAATCTTACTCCAAATTGCTTTCTCTTTGCTGACAATTCTCCCAAATCCTCTCTTCCCCAAAAGAGTAATTTCTATAAAAGCCCAATAAATATTGTTCAATATTAATTTTGTGAATGCTCGGTTATTAATTACCTAGAATTAAACTTAGAGGACAGAAAACTGACAGTCAGACTGTATATATAACTTTTCAGTGTTTCGACTTTTTTCTGCAATCATAAGTATTAGTAGATGACTTTGCAGTTACTCTCGTTTTCAAATAGTCTCTTTAGCTTCTTCCTGAACAAACTAGGTGAAGAATTGTCCGGATACCATGCATTTCTTTAGTAATTTTTGTATTTTAAAACATCTATATTTCGTTAACTATTCATCCTTTTAACATCAAACTTTAGGATTTTGCTATTTACAGTGTGGTCTTCTTTATATACTAGTTATATTTTGTGCGTAATGAGAATTAAGGGACTTGTACTCAGACTCTCCCGGTATGAAATCCGGCAATGCAAAGACGCTACACATCCGCTAATTTTCAGAAACCATTATCATGGAAAGCGTTCTTGAAGATTCTTCGTAAACCTTTTTTTACATTTAGGCGGACCGTAAACAAATTTCTTATGACTTGTAACAAACACAAATAAGGTCCCGTGGGCTGAAAGTTACTTCCCGCGGGGGAAAAACAAACAAGACAATAGCTATTGTGCAATAACATGTATATATAAAGAGTAGATATTTACAGTAAAACTGAAAATGAGAAAACTGCGTTTTGTAACCATAGCAATATTGAACACACCGGTATATGGTAGTTTGACTAAGTGTAAACAAGGCCGTATGTAATGAATAATATAATCTTCAGATATTCAAGCGAGAATTCTGAAATTTATCAGTTTAAAAATCAAGCGATAAAGGAAAGCAGCTTGTTGTTATCTATAGTTTTAATTTGCTACAAGCAAGATAAAGACAGCTAAAAATGAGAGGGGAGATGAGTTTGTGAAAACTCTCTGTCGTAGAATTTGCATGTAAAATGTACTAAAAACAGCAAACAATAAATGGCTTCAATTCATGATTTTTCTTTTTGTTTTATTTTTATGACTCATTTAGTTTTGTTACAGGTTATTTTGTGGAAAAGTTGTCCGTTGTCTCTTCTACTGTACAACTACAAATTAAATTCACCAGTGCGAGATAAAAGCATTTAAATTTTTTATGTATACTTTTATGCTTGCATCAGTTTGGAAAACTGTCAGCTGTCATTCTCAAAACTATACAGGTGATTTTATATTTTACCAAGTGAAGTTTAGTTATTTAATTCATTTGTTTCTTGCCTTCGATCTAACCCCTCGCATGCCGACTTCTGATTTACGAAGTGCGAATTGACGCGACGGAATAGGTTGATAATAAAACTTATGGTCAAAGTTTATAGTTTCAATAGTGCAGAAAAGTGGACTGTAATTAAAATTCAACTTGGCCATTTTACCTAAAACAATTATTTAGCACTACCAATAAAATTAGTTTTGATTTCAAAAAATTTTATATAAAAGCTAGAAAAATTTTTTGTTATTTTTCTAAGTTGATATTTTAAGAATCTTTTGTTTCATTCGGCTTGTATTTGTATGCTTTTTTTAAGTTTTGCGCAGTGTATTCACCAAGTTTGTAATTATTTACATAAATTGGTAGGTTTTTCCATTTATTATAATTTCAGATATCTTTTTTATTTTGTGTTTTTCGGTTACTTACATATTTCTAAACGGTTTGAATGAGCTCAAATATCATTCAACTACATATATCATTCTTTTGTTAAAACGTTTTTACAGAAGATTTAGATTTTAGCTTTCTCGAGAAATCCAAGACTGTTATCTTATCTTCATACACTTTGCGATTGAAGAAAAGCTTGACTTTACGAGGTTTTTCTTTTTTCTTCTTGTAAGGTGGAATTGCGTTGAAATAAGAGTAACTATACGATCTTGAGATCATATGCTCATGGATAGTGTTTCGTAGCTCGCGCGTCATAGCGTAACTGTGTGCTAGTTTGTCAGCGTTCGTTATCTTGTCTTCCAATCTGGGAACATATGCTCCGAGTCCTGAAAGTAATCGCAATTCTTCTTCCGCGCCTTCATCTACGACTTCTTCCTTTCCATGAAACCCTGAACAAAATCTTACTGCACTTGAAACTCGTTCGCTTGTATTCGGGCGCGTACTTGATGCTCTGCTTGAGAACGAAGACAGCGATGACATGGTTGAGATCTCACTGGAAATGTCTGTCCTAAGTTCTGCTTCTTTCAGCTGAATTCCTACCATTTTGTCTGTTAAGTCAAGAATCCTTTTATGTTGCTTGCTAGCAGTGATAAGATTCCTTTTAACTTTTGTTTTTAAAGCATTTTTACCTCTTGTTTTTTTTCTTCTTTCTTTTTCTTCAAGTTGGCGTTGTATGACGATTATCTTTGACGGTAGCGGCTCACTTGCAGTTCGATTTTTTGGATTTTGACGTCTGTTTTGATACTGTCTGTAGATTTTGCTTTCCTTTATTTCACCATCGTCTTCGGTGCTTTTTCTTGTAATTAATAGCTCTTTGGAAAGCCTTACTTTTTCCCTATCTAATTTTTGGGATTTAAAAACTGTTTGTCTTTTTTTGGACTTCTGCTCATTAATCGGCTTAGATACACCATCTGGTTTCGCTTTTTCGTTAACAGGAGTTTCAATTCTTGTAAATGTTAAACTATCTTCCATTTCCAATTTTGGAAGCTAACAGCCCCATTCAGTACTTTCTGAACAGGGTTGCTAAATGTTACTTGCTTTGTGAAAGACATTTTTAAATTTGAATTGGCAGCTCGGTTCTTTCGGTCTTACAATAATTTTCTTTTTTAAAAGTGTCTAGAATAACTTCCAGTTCAGATAAACAATTATCATCGAGCCGGTAATGGCATCTCGGTGCTCTAAAATGAATACTTGAATATTTTGAGGATAAAAGCGGCCGTTTCTATGGCAAAGTTTGGCTTATTAATTTATTATGAGCGCTGTCTCTGTGTTTTTCGTCATTTTACTTCAGCGTACGTCATTTCGCTATTCTTGAATTTCTATATTTGTAACTTAAAAAGTAAAATCCTGACATCGATGCAAGAGACTGTTTGCTTTTGACTAACTTTGATCGTGACGACACCGCTAAATATCTTCGCATTTAGACCTAATTATTAACAATTTCAAATTCTTATGACTTAAAGATAGAAAACTAACATAAAAATTCAGATTTTTTCAGTAAATGTTTATCTTGGAACAAAAATTATACCAATTATTCTAGGTGTGTTTTTGAATTCTCCCGAAGCCATAGGCATAGAATGATAGATATCTACAAACAAGCATTTGTTAACATACGCTGTTTTTCAGAGAGACAGTTGTTACGTAATTACTTAATAAGCTGCTACGAATAATTCATAAAGTATTTTATAATATTCACAAAATGATTTAATTTGTTTTCAAAGCCTTTCACAGAGCTCAGTTAGTTGACAACATGTTATGGTAAAAACACAGGTAATAATAGATTCAGCCTCAGATCTAGAATATAACGATTTACGACTGAATTTTTTGAAAAAGTCGTAACAGCAATTGATAGAGAACTATAAGTGACTAGTCTATAAATTCTGTTACTCCAACGTGAAACATTTGTAATTTCGTAATACACGCTATAAAGGTTTTTCACCTGACGTCATGGCGGCCATATTGGAGGACACTTTACAAAAGAATTGTCAATTGTCTTTTGTGTCTTCTGGGACTGTGTGAAAAACCTCTATTTTTATAAGAACCATTATTACATGGTAAGGCAAACTTCTAGGGCCAATAACCAAATCCTGCCCACTGATTGGCTAAAAATCGGTTTAGTAAAGTCCCATACTAATGAGTGCTAGCGTTTGTTCTCTTTTATCTAAAACAGACGCCATGTAATAACTTGAAAAGCACTCAGAAAGCTCAGACCTCCGTCAAGCATATTGTCATCCCTACCCAACATCAGTCGCAACATTAGAATTCAAGAAAAAAATTCTAACGCTGGAATTTGCACGTGCAGCACAAGTCTTACTACAAGTGTAAATTACAATTGCAGCCATATAATTGTAAATGACGCTGAGCGTCATCACTGCGTTCGGTTTGTACTGGCGACCTCGGTCAAGATTCTCCCATACAGACCTCCCGCTCGGTTAATAAGAGCTAAATAATAAATGGTGGCTCATGTAGTAAAATACATCGAAACTAACTTGTCCGAGTGAATGAAATGAACAAACGCATGTTGTTTGACCCGGTATTAAGTTATTGCTTTTATCGTAAATAAAAATAAACTGCTGTTACTTTGTACTAGCGGTTTATTTGCTGTTGTACGTCGGTCTGACCAGTCCCTAATACAGTAAAAGCCCGCTGGAAAAAACCTAGTGGTTTAAGAAACCGGTAGGAAAAATTTTTCACTTTTATATCTTAAAATGTAAGAACCTGTTATATAAGCGAAGGAAAACTTACAATGTTCTTATATGTAAGTTATGGGGTATTTTCTTAAGCGTTTTTAATTCTTTTTGTGTGTTCTTTTTACTCATAAATTTATTCTATTTTTATGTAACTATTTCTAAAAAGACAGATTGTTTATAATGTATATAGCTGTTTAGTTAGTATTGCACAAAGTTCACGAGTCGACAAAAGAAAAATATATATAAATGCTGTATCATAAAGGACAAAACTATTTTTTTCTGCTTGTATAAGAAAAGTTTCTATTAAAAACTTAGGAAAATGATTAAAAATCATTACCAATACTTTTCCCCCAATATTATAAAACCTGTTTTGCCAATATTGGAAAAATGTAGGTTCTTGTACAAGGAATGTTAGTGCCGAACAGAAAAAGGACTGTCTGCTGTTGCAGCTGTTGGCTTATTTGAAGCTCCTTCTGATATATATTGGTTCAAAGACAAGTTAACTTTCATGTAGAACATCAGCCATTCATTTATATTCTCGTATTTTTACCGCAAAACGCTTTAGATTTTCTCTGTTCTGTGCACAACTTTCAACATAATACCATCAGGGGTAGTAAGGATGGTTCCTGCCTCTAACTTAGGCGGGATTTTTGTCTCGGGAGCTACCTCAAAGCGAAACTTTTTCAAGATTCGAGTAAGAGCAAGCTTTATCTCCATCTGCGCAAACCTCATTCCAATGCAGTTGTGAGGACCGTGACCGAAAGGCATGTAGGTATAGGGGTTGCGCGACTGCTTTGCTTCAGGAGAGAATCGCTGGGGGTCAAATTTCTTTGGATTAGGCCAAATCTCAGGGTCGTGGTGAATGCTGTAAGCAAACACAAAGACGGGTGTCCCTTTCTTCAACTTTATTTCTTCAATAACACAATCTTCAGTTGCTTCTCTTATGAGTACCGGTGCTGACAAGTGAAAAATATTTTTTCACTTAATGTGTCAAAAATTACAAATTCATGCAGTTATTGAATAATCGTGTTTTTTTTGTTGTTTCGATAACATAAAGGAATGTAACAGAGAATGGTACATGATGCACTATCTGTCTACCTTATTGGCATTAGTGGACACAGCCTAAGTGCAAACTATCTGTCTTTAGAATAAATTTACAATGTTCTATTGTGAATCTGTGAATTTCATTGGCTCTTTAACTGTTTTCTATCTGCTGATATGAAATTCGTTCTTCTATCAGTTTTGACCAATCACGAAGCTTCATGTACACGACTGACAAGAATCGCTTTGAGAAAAAAAGAAACAGTGGCATCGCGACAATTTGCCGAAATTTCGGACCAAGAAATTGAATATTCAATTGAAAGAGCAGTTCCCGAAAAACGAAAATAGCGACAAGATAATGGTAAGATAAAAGTTTTACCTGTGTATCCATAAGAAAGATTTGTTTCACACCTCAGTGCACATTGTGCGCAGTAAATAAAATCTTTGTAAACACAATAAAATATTTTTTTCCTAAACGTTACTCCACATTTTTATGCAATGAGAACATTGTAAATTTATACTAAAACAATTAGACTACTGTCACTCGTTTTCTACGAGCGATAGTGAACTCGGCTGCGCCTCGTTGACTATTTGCTCGTAGAAAACTCGGGCTCGTAGTCTAATTGTTAAATATTGTGGATGTCATGCACAGCCTATTTTTTTATTCACCTGGTGGACACAGCCTGAGTGTCTCACAAACTATCTGTCTTTATTGTGGATGTCATGCACAATCCATTTTTCTATTAACCTAGTGGACATAGCCTGAGTGTCTTGCAAAGTATCTGTCTTTATTGTGAATGTCATGCATAGTCTATTTTTCTATTCACCAGGTGGACACAGCCTGAGTGTCTCGCAAACTATCTGTCTTTATTGTGGATGTCATGCATAGTCTGTTTTTCTATTTACCAGGTGGACACTGCCTGAGTGTCTCGCAAGCTATCTGTCTATATTGTGGAGTTCGTGCATAGTCTGTCTTTCTATTTACCTGGTGGACACAGCCTGAGTGTCTCGGACATCACCATATCAAGGTAGGGCAGCTCACGGACTGTATCATATGTCGGCATTTTCTCCTCATTACTCCAAACGCTGTCAATCTCATCTACAAGTTTGTCTTGTACTTCTGGGTTAGTGGCCAAATGATAACAAACCAGCCCCAGAGTTGTCGCAGAGGTCTCGTAGCCAGCGAGAAAGAAGATGGTACAGTTAGCAACAATCTCGCTGTCCGAAAGTCTTTTGCTTTCATCGTCTGGATTTTCAGCCTTTAGCATGAGGTCAAGCATATCCTGTGCGTAAATTTAACTTCAGTATATTAAACCATTTCAATCAATTTTGATATTAATCATAAGTGAGCTGGGAGTATAGGGATATGTAACTATTGGCGTTTAGAAAACAATATTTTCTTCTCGAGATTTGGTAATTTCCCTCACAAAACCTGTTCCCAATCGCTGAAGTGATTGGAAAATTGGTAAAAAGAAAAGGGTTGTTACTCAAAGCCGTTCACTTGCATAAAGAGCGCTGGTTAGTATAATTGATAGAATATATAATTTTGCATATGGCTCTTAAAAATCCATAGTGGAATAACCATAGTGGAATAACCATAGGGGGGATGACCATAGGGGGGAATAACCATAGGGGTAATGACCATAGGTTCGTGTCTTGGTTACAAGAAAAAGTGACAAAGTTTGAAATGGTTTGCCTTTTCTTGTTTCTTGCAAAGACAGGATTTTTGAAAGGGGTATCAAAATTACCAATCATGGGCGGCGGAAGCAAAAACAAATAGTGGTGGCAGTGGAAGTTGTAAAAGTTTATTATTACCCAAAACTGGGACCTGGCCTTTCTAACCAAACTACTGGGGGCTGGGAAGGAGAAAGGGGGATGAAATGTCACCCCAGGTCTGCCGTCAATGCCAATGACAAAGACAGATTATCCAATTATTTTTTGTTTTTTTGTATAGCAAGCATAGAACAAAATGAACAATTGCGAATAAAATAGTTTAACATTCGAGAAGAAGAATTATAAGGAAGGAAGGGGGGTCCTGGATCTGAAAGGGAGATTCTAGAACACCTTTAACCCCTATCCCCCATCCAGCTACGCCTTTAAAAACAATAAACCCCATCAAAGCTTCCTGATACAAAGCTAAACCATGTTTGTATCACTTATTTTGGGATGAAGATGAATGAAGAAAAATTTTTTGATTGAACTCCTCTCATTGTTTGGGTTAAAGTTACGTTCTCTTCTTACTGTATTGAGCCAACACAAGAACTCAGCAGACAATTACGCCTCGGGTATTTCAATAAACTGTTAAAATCCTACCTTTCGACCAGATGCACCGGCCTGTCGTTTAACATCAATCATTTCCTGTGCAACTTTTAAAGAGGGAAAAAGGTTACTGAAAGATAACCTTGATATGATTTCTGTTTTCAGTATCAATTGGCCAAATGGTAGTGAAGAAACGATAGGAAAAACTAACTTCTGCCACATTGACCGTGACATTGCTTTTCGAGCCTTGGCAATCACAGGATCCTGAGCGTTGGTCTGAACGTCTGTTTTGATACCGAACACAGATGACAGGATCACATCAAGTGTAAGCCGTTGCTGGTATCTGAAATATCAAATATAATACTTCAGTTTTATTTTTTTTGAAAAGGAAGAAGGGAAACATTGGGCCCCAAGGATCACCTCGTTAATAATGATTAATGCTTTATTAAATTTCAACCTCGAATTTTGAGTTTCTAGCTTTCTGATTGGTTCACTTAATCTCGGTTATCAGCTCATATACTGCGAATGACCATATATGGAAACTAACAAAAAAAACCCTCGGTTACCAATTTATTAAGAGTTTGTTGTTATTTTCAAGTATCGAAGGGTTCGGAAAACTCGTGAAATTAAATAAAACAATTATTCCATTCGCACTTGTTGGATATGAAATGATTATAGCCAACTCGGTGCTACACGCCTCGTTGGCTATTTACCATCTCATATCCAACGCGTGCTCTTGGAATAATTGTTAATTACTTAACGTCAATTGCAAAGGAAGTGGTTGCCCATTCTTCATAGCCAGAGGCCAATGTTGAATTGCCAATGGCTAGGATCTCGGCGTGAAAGTCGAATTTGGTAAAGGAGGAAAACCGAAACTTGCACCCGGAGACAAACCATCGGAATCAGATTGAGATCGTCAAACATCAGCTCACATGAGGAGCCAGGAATCCATCCCGGGTTGTAGAAGTAAGAGGCACGACGGACAACCACTATGCTAACCTAACTCGCTATTAATCACCTGCGGATAATTAACCAGATATCCCGAGTTATTTGTCATGTTTCCAGCAAGGTGAATCACGGTGGTGCAGTGGTTAGAAACAGGAGGCGTGGGTTTAAGTCCCATTCAGTTATTTCCAAACAAGACGCTCTAGGAGCGTATAATTGTGCCAACTCGTTCATAAAATGTGAAAGCTTTTGATTTTATTGAGTACTATATCAAGTATTATATCAAATAGCCTAATATAGCCACAGTCCAGTATATCAAGTATTACATCAAGTGGCTGAAGACAGGATCACATCAAGTGTAAGCCGTTGCTGGTATCTGAAATATCAAATATAATACTTCAGTTTTATTTTTTTGGAAAAGGAAGAAGGAAAACATTGGGCCTCAAGGATCACCTCGTTAATAATGATAATACTTTGCAAGACGCTAGTTAATTATGTCACACATCGTAGTCACGCTCATATAAAAATCTATATATTTACGACAAACGATCGTGTTTGGTTATTTGATGCTTAAAAGTGACATTCATTTAGTGAAATATAATGATATGTTTCAATTGTAAGTTTAAATTAACGCTTTGAAATTATGGCGGCCACGTTGGTGGATATGTCAAGGTCCTCCAACATGGCGCCGCCATACATTTTACGCTAAATATTCAGAATTTTTGTTCGCTAATAACTCCTTCAAGAATCTTTTTTTTGCTCCAAATATTAATCAAAGCTGTTGTTTAAATTGCTCTACAAGCTCACGAGCTCTTTATCTTATTTGGGAAAGAAATTAATATTTCGAAATTTTAAAGCATCAGTATTTAGTGCGGTCAGTAAACCAGGTGGTTGCAAACGAAGATTATGCATGATAACATACAATTTAATACCTGTATACATTGAAACTTTCTCCAGAATCTGCAACTTTTTCCAGTTTTTCAAGCATCACATCAACACATTCATTCATTAAAGATACCATCATCTTCAACTTGTATGCACTGAACGTTGGCGTCAGAGCGTTGCGCACCCTTCTCCAGTGGTCACCAGTTAGCATGGTTAACATCTTATCAGCTGGGTCAGGCAGTTTGAGCACTCCCTAATTTTCAAAAATAATTTAAATATTTTTTAAAGAGAAGATTTTGTTGACGTTGCGCTTTCTTGTTATAGATGTCAAACATGAGATAGCAAGATGACAATAGTTAGATTTTATGATGTTAGTTAACCCTTTTCCAACTACACCTCCTTCAACCGCTATTAGAATATAATACTAAGTTAACAAATTCAATCTTTGTTAAACAAAAAAAACATGTTTCGACTTTGGTTTTAAAGGAAACTTTAGTAGTTTCTTTAAGTTTGGAAGGCCAGTGGTGCAAGAATAAACTGTCATTTCTGCACAAAGTCATTAGT
>JAOTRI020111878.1:0-12939 GCA_028564885.2 Zoanthus sanctaehelenae | reverse complement strand
TCACTACCCTACTCTTTTCGACAAGTGCGTGGGTTCTTTTAAGTCCCTTGACAGAGTGATCGAGAGACTGGACCTACAGTTTAACGTCCTTATCCGAGAAGACGCGAAAGTCTAACCATTTGCAGCAAAGGCAGCACTTTCTCCTCAATTATTTTAAGACCCAGAGTGTTGGTCCGGCAGGGAATCGAACCTGAGACCTCCCGCACAACAGACTGGCACCTTACCAACTAGGCTAATCAGGCGGCGGTCATGATCATGTCGCTGACCCTCTCTCATCCCTGCATATGTATTTCATTAAGTCATTAACTGACATATCTTCCAATCCCTAAAATGTATTTCTGGTTATGAGCTAGATTCTGGGTGTGACATGGCTAGCCTTTGCCTGATGAGAAAACCTGGGAATGAGGTTGGAGTTCAATTTATTTTACCATATTTGCCATTGATACAGATATTAATTGCCACAGATTGGATTTTGAAAATGCCAGACAGATTTCATGAAGTGTCAAACATTTTGACTAGAACTGTGAAAGTTTTTTTCAACCCTGGACTGATGGAAACAAAGGTATTAACTTACCATCCGACATGCCTCAGGATAAACAGCTTCTGTGATAACACCTTTCTGGTGAGTGACCCACTCCACCAATTCATTAAGAGCCCCTCGTTTCACTTCCTTGTACTTCAAGTCACTCAAGGGATCCATAAGGAAATCAAACATCACACAGCACTGCTGTAACTTCTTGATAAATAGCCCATCACGCTCATTAGCTGCAGTATCTGTGATATTGTAAGAGGAAATGAAAGTTTATTTCTAATTTTTTAGTTTTAATTACTCTTCAACATAAAATTATGACAAGCTTAATTTTTACTATGTGACATTTTCTAAATACATTTATTTAATAATAAATGTTTTTGTTTATTATAAGCAGTTTATATAATTACCTTAGACATTAATTTTTTTATTTTTAATGAATATGTGAATTTTGACAGAAATGTTTATGATCGATACAGCTAATAATTATTTCATTGACAGAGATAAAATACTTCTAGAAGTGAAGCAAGACTAGGTCAAGTAAGAATTACTTATAATTAATACAGTACATATAATGGCCGATTAATCCAGAAAAAATCTACACATCCCCAACGGATGGCAAATTGGAAATCCGGGTGGGAGGGGGGTCGAGGGGGTTTGGAAATCCAGGTGGGAGGGGAATACAAGCTAGAAAGTTCGTCTTCAGGGGTCAATTTAATGAAATTTACAAGGCAAAAGTCGAGGAAAACATAGCGCATTTCACTGGGAATTTCGCAGTATTTACTAAGGGCAAATATTGCTGAAAAATGACAAGTAAATTGTTGATTTCTCTGGAATGAAAGCAATTGTCTTTGCGATGATTTAATGGACCGTTTTCATTATTTTAAATCTGGCAGGGTTTGGGCAAATAATAATAGTAAGTTAGTGTTTAACTGCAGAAGTAAATATATATGAAAAGTTGACTGTTTTTTGTTGTGCATTGTTTTTTTTATCTTACTTTTAAGACTTCCTTAGGTCGATAGTTAAAGCTGCTATGGCATGCAAGTACACAACATCTCGCAATTTCTCAAGAATTCATTTTATAGCGGTCAAAAACTTGGTCCATTGGCATTAGTTTGACCTCCACGCACATTTTTTTTAGCTTGTCGATGTCGAAAATGAACAAAAAACTTCACCCACGCGTGCGCATGCAATAACATTTTGCTTTTGGATTCTCACCACACTTGCATTTAACATAAATTCTCCTATAAATCGATCAGAAGAAAACAAAAACAGATTGGAAATATTTATAAAACATTTTGATTCGCTTTCAAAAAACAATCTGTCAAAATACAGCCAACCAAAAAATGTAAAAGAAAAGGACTCAACTAAACTAGTTCCCAGTCCTTTGCTAGAGTACTGGAATCTTGAGTTCAATTTATCAATACACATATTTTCTTTTATAAATATAAGAAACTAGGGTTTGAAATACCAAAAATCTTAAGAAACTTTTAAGGCTTTACTCTTAAACCAAGAAACTTCCTAAATATGAAAAAACAAGAAAAATGGCATGGAACTTGAAAAACGCATTTTTTTAATTTCCTAATTCATTCCACAATATGTACATCACATTTGATTTTGTGAGAAAATACATATGAAAGCCCTGAAAAGATATAACTTTATTTAATAAAATTTGTAAATAGACAGCATATATACTTACCGATAGGAATTTTCTTCATTAAATCTGCCTGATGATTGCTTAATGCATGAAACTCAGAGTTGCAGGGAATCATAAGTGCTCTTTTATAGTAAATCATAACATTGTTTACAGCTCTACACACATATGTATCACACGCATCTGTATCAACGAATGTTTAGTCACGACAGCTACAAATTTCTAATACTATATAATAATTTTTTTTCGTCTGATTTCTTTGTGAAAAAAAAATCCAGAACTAAAGAAGTCAAGTTCATTTATCTCTTCAGCTTGCATTTTACTATAATTTATTTACAAAATATTATACTTATAACATGAGAATAGCGTGATGCTACCGATGCAAAATAATATGTGGTTGTTGAATTTATATTTTTAGAGTTTCTTAAAGTTCTGCATGCATTTTGTCAGAGTTTAATAAGACTCTATTCAATTTATCCAGAAAAACACAACATGCATACTTCAAGATTTCATGCCCTTAATTTTTTTAAAACATTAACTATCAACATTATGAAGGCCAGTGCCCAGTTGCTCAAAAGATAATTAGTGCTATGTCAGAGTTAACTTTTGTTAGAAACTGAAATCAAGTTTTCATTTTTGGTTTCTCACTTGGGTTTGGGAGGAAAATGTGAATCAAATTTTATAAGCACTTTAAGATTTGTTTAGGAACTTTGACCTAAGTCAGTAATAGGGTCAACTAACCTTGGAAAAGCTGAGATCTGGTCTTTGAAATTAAACTATTATCACTGGATTTTGGCTGAGAAATGTAGAAACGTGCAATTAAAAATATTTTATGAGTGCTGAAGGAGCTTGTGATGGTATTTACCTAAGTTTGAACAACACTTATTTTAATCTTTAGGCAATTGAAAAAGTTCTGAAAATCCAGGTGGAATGGAAGGTCTAACACATTGGAAATCCAGTCGGTAAGGGGGGTCAAGTAAACTTGGAAATTCAGGTAGGAGGGGGGGCCAAAAATGTTACCATCTTTTAGGGGTGTGTGGATTTTTTCTGGAATAACCCAATTATAGTTACCTACAGTGTACTGTATACCGTAAACCTTACACAGTCTCTGAAATCAATGTCAGCTTAGTTTTCTTAAAAATTATATAACTGTATAATTATATAACTGATAAACAGGTTATGTAACAAATCTCTAGAAAATATCTTTTTCTAAGTTGGCATGCAGTACATTTAGCTATTATTCTCCAGGTTTTTCATTTTAAATTGCTATTTTCTTATGCAGAACTTTTTAAAAATTGTTGTGTTTCAAAATCTCCAGGTTCCTTGGTTCAGGAAGAAGACAATTATGAGCTTACAACAGTTAAATGTAACAAAAGATATCATTACAATCTTGATTCTAAATGGCACGTGGAATTTACAGTAAATAACTAACTTCATCAAAAATTTTCAGTAAAAAATATTCATTTCCTTTGTAAGAGTTTCACAATGTTTTTCCATAAAATGTTTCTAATTTCAAAATAATTATAAATTTTCGAATTATTTATTTTTAGTATACTTTAAAATACTTTATACTTACTGCACATTATATACTAATATTTTTACTTGACAAACATATACAATACATAAAATTATTGAAAAACTTTTTCTACCATTAAAGGGGATCATAATTTTTCAACAACCTTTATATTTTGCAAACTTTGGAATTCAATTTAATTCTTTTTTGGAAGCTTAATTATTATTTTTATTAGCAGTATTCACTGGCAGGTGAGGTGAATTAATTTGTACTCTAACAGTGACTTACAATTACCAAATACAATTTAATGATCTACATGCATAGTATGAACTATTGCTAATCGTTTGCCCAGGAGCAAAGGAGAGGAAATTTTACTTAAGAACCACTAGTTAGCAAAGCCTTTGGCAAAAAATAACATTATCTTTAAACAGTAATCTTGATCAACTGTTGAAAATGTTTTTTACTATTTACTAGTTGCTATGGAAAAAACCTGGCTGCTTATGAGCAGTCAGCTTCAATAAAAGTTAATTAATATGTAAACAACTAAATTTGAAGAAACTAAACTATAAAGGGTAGAAAAAATTGCTCATATTTAAAGTCAATATGTTAATACTTTCAAAATGGACTGTCGCAGAAGTAATACAAATTACTAAATAATTTAAACTACAACTTACAGCACTCACAGAGCACAGACCTTCGCCAAGCATATATTGTGATCCCCACACAACACCAGTTGCAGCATTTTTAGAATTCAAGAATAAAATTCTAATACTGGAATTTGCACGTGCAACAAAAGTTTTATCACATTGCAGTAGTGTAAATTGCAATTATAGCCATACAATTTTAAATGATGCAGCTCGAGAGTGCTTGTAAGTAAATGCAAGTTGATTGTGGTTGCATGCTTACAAAAATTAAAAAAGATCCAGAATCCAGGATTTTTTCCCGAATCACTTTCAAAATTTAATCAGTCCTTCCCTGACCCATTTCTGACAATATTATCTAAAAAATGTCATCAAAATCCATCCATAACTTTTGGAGTTATCTTGCTAACTAACTTACAAATAAATAAATAAATAAATAAATAAATAAACAAACACACAAATAAATAAACAAACTACAACAAAAACATAACCTCCTTGGTGGAGGTAATAAATTAAATATTAACCTTTTCATTCCCAATCAGTTATCAATACTCAACTTCTCCTTACATAACAAATACAAGACAAGACATTTGGTAATGAGAAAATGACAACTGGTCAAACAAAGTAAACTAATGAAGAATAAAAGTGAAATTCTCTCAAACTTGTCCAATGAAAAGTATGGGCTCAAGTTGGGAGAACTCAATAATTCAATTGGGTCTGAAAGGGTTAATCAGAGTTAGTCCGCTTTTCTCAAAACAAAAGTCAGATTATTTGTTTTTGAGGACCTAAGCTATGGGACATCAAGCACCAGAGCTGACCTAAAACAAGACTTTTTATGATATTGATTTTCCTTGACACAGTTATACAGTTACAAGCACATTTTAGTTGCTGATATTCACAGACCTGACACTAAAGTTTATAGAACAACAAAGGTTTGATTTGGCATTACTTAAGCAGGCTGAACTATTACTGTGCACTTTTTACAGTTTATTTGTAAGCTAAGTACATGACTCGAGATTCAAACAAAACGCCAACTTCAGTGAAAAAGAAAAAATTTAAGGACTTTTTAAGGACCATGACTGATTTTTGTAAAATTTAAGGACTTTAAGGCCTCAAATTTTGGAAAGTGAAACGTAAGGACTTTTAAGGTTATTAAGGACCCTGGTTAATATACATTTTAAAAAAATAGTAGGTATACACTTTAAGTGATTTTTTTAAAAAAGTCATAATCAAGACATTTTTTATTGCAATACCAACAATTGCAAAACTTTGAGAAAAAGGAGACATTAATTAACATGTCTTGTTAATAGAGTAGCTTAAAGTGCCTATGAAGTGAAAATTGTTTTTAGTTGTCTAAAAAGATCATAAGAAAGAAAAACAGGCAAAATTTCAGAGATCTAAGTTAAAATGCTGCAAAGCTATGCTTCTGAGAAGATTCGAGTTCTGTGGCTAGTCATTAAGATGTAAATTAGCAAATGTCATGCAACATTTTGTTTGCTTCAATACAGAGAATATGTAAGAAAGTAACTAAAACATACATTTTTTAGTTAAAAATAGTTTAAACCTGACAAATGGTTTCTAAATAGAAATTAAAAGTCATTCTCTTGATAATCAGAGTGGAGATTTAGCAGAACTTGCTACTTGGGTAAGAGCTGTCTGATGAGTTTGAGGTGAAAGTTGGTGTACACCAGGGATCTGTTGTCGCTCTTGGTTTTTGCCATTGTGGTTGATGTGGTTACGGAGAGTGTGAGAAGTGGTTCAATGAGTGAGATGTTGTATGTGGATGACTAAGTTTTGATGAGTGAAATGATGGAGGGACTGTGTGAAAAGTTCTGGAAGTGGAAAGAAGCATTTGAGAGCAAGGGGCTAAAGGTGAACCTAGGAAAGACAAAAGTGTATTCAGTGGTGCGGAAGGTTAAGTAACTGTGAGTAAGATAGATCCATGTGGTATTCATGGGAAGAGAGTAAGGGCAAATTCAGTGTTGTGTGTGAAATGTGGCAATTGGAGACATGGTAGATGTGCTAAAGTAAAGAGAGTGACCCTGATGCTGGGGAGGGATTTTGTGTGTTGAAGATGCAAGAAACAAGCTCATGGATTAGTGGGGCTGGTGGAGGAGTTGTGTGAAGTGGTGGAAACAGTCAAAAGTTTCTGTCATTTAGGGGTAAGAGTGAATGTAAGTGGTTGTTGTGAGGCAGCTATGACAGCAAAGATGAGAATTAGGTGGGTGAAGTTCAAAGAATGTGGAGAGTTGCTAAACTCAAAAAGGTTGTCACTTAAGATGAAAGGAATGATTTATCGGAATTGTTTAAGATCAGCAATGTTATATGGAAATTTTGAGAAGGACTAAGAGAGCAATGGTTAGAGCAATGGGTGATGCAAAACTAGTGGGCATGTTTTAAGGAGGGATGATGGGCATGTTTTGAGAAAAGCATTGGAGTTTGAAGTGAATGGAAAGTGGAAGCGAGGACGACCAAGATATGGAAAATGAAAGTGGAGAAAAACAGCAAGAGTGCTGGCTCGAAAAGGAAGATACAATGAATCGAGCAAGATGGAGAGTAGGAGTTGGAGACTGCTACCCCCATTTACGGGGAAAACCCCAGATCAAAACTGGATTGATGATGATGAGTTTATTGAAAAAAGAATTACCTTAAGCCCTGGTCAAACAGCCCATGATATTCTATGATATTTAAAGATAGTCCAAGATAGTTGAAGCATGTACAATCCATTTGACCACCAGCTATCATGCACTATCATCAACTATAATTTATTTTGAGGTACTTCAAATTCCTCATGACAGTCGATGATAGTTTTTTTTTGTTTGACCACAAGCGTATGATAATCCATGATAGTTGGTGCAGGGTTCGAATTATCAGGCCGCAATTCGCAAATTGCGAAACGATTTTCGTTTTTTGCAAAACCAAAATTGGGTAAATGCGAATTGAAGTTTATTTTAATCTCTTTTTGTTGTTTTTATTGCATGATATTGTTCCTTTTTTCCACAAAATTCTTCTATGAAATTGATAATTTTTACTTCTTTCCCGGGATGTTTGTACGTATGCTGACCGCCACTTATTGTTTGTGGCCCAGGCCTCATGAGGTCTGTTTACGCCGCAGTACAGTATCAAACGGGAACGGCTTGCAAATTTCGAATTGCGAACCGACTTTTTTGCAATAATTCGAACCCTGTGGTGATAGCTGATGATAGTTAAGAGAGAACGAACTATAATCAACTATCATGCACCACTCAAACAGGGCTTTTAGCTGAAAAATAAATTCCTTGGTTCTCAGAGCATAGTTGCATTCTTTTATTTTACCTGCTGCATTCATGTAGGACTCCTGCACAACCAACTTTCAACCTCCTATTCCCCTGTCCCCACACATTACACACCCTTATGCTGGGGGATACATATGCACCCCTTTCCATGGGCTTCCAAAGCAATTTTTGAGGTGCAATTTCAGTAAACTTAGCAAAAAAATCTTCTCTTCGAGATGTTAAAATGAAAACCCTAATTGATTTATAACTTTGAGTGAAACCAGGAAAGAAAAGACTACAACTAAAAACACAATTTTGTTTTCATTGTACATGCCCAGCATCTATGTTCAAGATAAAATTGAAAGAGAAAAACAGCAAACTGAAGAAGAGAAATATGTAAAGTTAAAATAACAAGTGGGTGATTGATTCTCTCTGAATTGCAATCCCCCCCTCACTCCTATTCATTCCTAAACCAACCTACAGGCCTATAATTTGTTCCAATGTAATGTGACTATTTCAAAAGATCACTATTAGATCTAAAAAAGGAATCCCTAATTAAATGCATTGTTAGATATGCAGACCTTGCCATTTGACGCAAGTGATTGCTCTCACTCTTGTTCACCATCGCACACACAAAATTGATCTGAGAAGGGAAGTAATCACTCGCATATCAGCCAAAAATATGTTTGCCTCCTTAGGGATTACAGACAAAGTTCGTTTTTGTGTTTTGTTTTAAAAGATTTGAAGAGTTTCCAAAGAACTTTTATTAGAATTTATTATATGTATATTACTTTTGTATTTAAGAGTGAGAATGGAATATAGCAGATAAACCTTAGGATGTGCAATAGCATCATTTCAGGTATTTTTAACCACTTTTAAATACCCAGTGTGAAAAAAGCACTCACCTCAAAAACAAAGGCACACATTTTTCACTCGCCAAGTATTTCAAATGGCAAGTCCTGTATATCCTTTTTATGTATGTACCACTGATATAAAATTATCTAAAATTTATTCTTAACTTTTTCAATTGCATGTGATAACAATCTGAAATCATTTATTGCTCCTCATTAGTGGCACATTCACCGATGCTGTGAATGATTACAAGTATTATGAAAAGGGAATCAAAAGTTAAATATTAACTAACAGACGTTTTCATACTCGCAAGAAGTGGAACTCGTAACTGAGAAGAAATATCCATGAAAACATAACAATGTAATAACATAATAGACATTTTATCTTCGACGCTATTTGTCAGGTGTAAGATGAATGTGAAACTAAGATTTAAGCACATTTTTCTCAGAAATAGCCATCGTGGATCAATAAATAAAGAACAAAATTTCATGTATAATTATGACTATATGTTTTCATCAATCTTATTTATATTTTCAAAATAAACAGAATGAAAAATTACAGTACGTCAAAAATATTCTTACGATATTTTTACGATTTTACGGTTATTTGTCAGCTATTAATCCCATTTTAAAAGGGTAAAAATGGTTTAAGAATATTGTAAAAATATCAATATATATAACTTATTTACTCTATATCAGCAAAAGCCAAAAAACGGTATCGAAAAGAATTCTTTTGTCTTTGAGTAAATGTAAATTCAAAACATAGGAAAAAGCTGTTTACTTTTTACAAATAATATTGCCATTGCTAATTTTCAAGTGGTTTCCGATAAATATATCTAACGGACAGCTTCTCGACAGATGATACAAAACCCGCGAAAATAATAGAATTTAGCTACAATTTTTTTATAGAGTTACTGATTTCACATCTGATGTGATGTTTACATCGTGTTGACATCAAATTATAGTTGAACTATCGGAAGTTCTCACTGTACATTGAGATAAACTAGTCAAAAACACTGAAACCATAAACAAAAGCAATTCAAACGCCACCTTTATCAGCATACTCGTCAAAAAACTTCCAGCCAACCTCCGATTCATGAGCAAATATTAATATCTTTTTTTCCTGCTATAAGTAATGCCACTGACAATCATAAACCATTTACCTAATATATTATCTCTGGTGAGACTAAAAGGTTTCTATAAGACTATTCGCTTTATAATAATCTGTTTATGACAGATACTATACAGAATTTATTCAGATCGAACTAAAGATCACAAGCCTTTGACCAACACGTGTTTATGACAGTATATACTGAAAATTTCCCATGCTGTAATGTGTACGACTCGGTGAATTATATTTATGTTGTAACGGCTAAAAGCACTGAACAACAATTACAGTTATAGAATATTATCTTTATGAGTTATTTTATCACTAGAAACATAAAAGAAAGTTGAAAAAGGAGGAGAAGTCAAGGAATCAGATGGTATCGTATCGAATTCGTGCTTACCTTTCAAAGCAGGCAGTTTGACGAGCTCGCGATTATCGCTGATAGGAAAGGTGGAGGAACTTTGACGTTTTTCTTTCTTCAAAATAGATGGTCCATTAGCGTACTGCCTTAGCTTCACCACTTGGCTTGGAGGATGAGAAGACTGTATTTTGGATTTTGCTGCCTGTTATAATTGGGGATTACAAACAATGTCAGCTCCCTTTCACAACAAAATACAAACGAAACGAAAACAGAAGAAAATGTGCTCTAAACTTGAAGTAAACCGTAAAAAGTTTTTATTTCACCTCATCTACTTGCAAGTCAACCGCATCTTTTCCAGCTTGTTTCGACGATACGCCGGACTTGTCGGTTTTTGATGACTGAAAAAACATACCAAATGTAGATCAACAAATATCACGATAACAAATTGCCAAATGCTATCAATTTCCCAACTACATTGGATTTGTAACTAACATTCGACCTCATAACTTATCACCTTTTCCTTTTTAGTCTTGTTTGGCATCCTTCAAAACAATAATTTCCCCAGAAAAAGCATTGCTTTATCACAAACTCCACAAAACCTCAGCTGCAAATCAAAGCACAAACATCGCATTCATTCTATGCCCCCCTTGCCCGGTCAGTCAGGCAGCTTCCGAACTGTCATTCTGACTCCTGATTGGCTAAAACCCATATCTGGGAGGTATGTCGCAACACGTGATTTCAATCCAAGGAGCTGTTTGTTATGCCGATTAGCCAATGCTAATGAGCCTCATCTATTGTACTCTTTGAAACAACCGGAAAAGGAAAATAAAATTTTGTCCAAGCGATATTTTAATCAAAATAAATCGTTTTTCAGTTTAAGGTTGACCATAACGGTACAAATTTTTACCTGTTTTATGGAGATTATTGAACAAGTATTTAGTAATATTACCATAACATTTAAAATAAAATTTAGTAATAATTTAGAGCTTTTTGAATAGATTATTAGATATCCGAACAGGCATACTTAGAACGTGCAGGCTGCTGAAAAAAATAGGAAAATAGTAAGTTACAGGTTGCCCAAATTGTGCGCAAATCTGCAATTGGTATCGGCTCCATTATATCCTTTAAACTAGATCAAACTAGAAATTTAATCAATATTAAGTCATATTTGAAGTTCTCTCAGTGTCAGGCAAAAAAAGGAAAAAGAGTGCTCTTGAGGGATTTGTTCATTAGGTCATAACAAGCTGTAGTTTTAGGATCAACATTTTTTGTTGTCTTTATAATTAACAAAAGAAAAGCATAAATTGAATTTAATTTCAAAGACAGGTTCTGCATCTGAAGCCTTACTTTATTGAGCTGTTAAAAGTAATAATAAAGGCAAACTTATTGAACTAGTTTGTTGTCGAATCGTTTTCGTAGCTACAACTGATATCAGCGGCTGCTACTTTGTCATCGGTTCTTTGTAAGAGGATGACTACAAGCCAGGTTATTGTGCGTAACTACTCAAGAAAATGTCAATCGGGCTCTGATATAGTTGCCACACAGCGTATCCTAGGAAACGGGCATTTGGTAAATTTTAAAAGCAGACTAATGAAAGAAGTGTTTATTCTATATTAATCACCAGAGGCGTATAAACTTCGTGGGCGACTCCATGATCATGTACATGACGGAAAACAGAAGGCCCTAATTAAGAGTCCGTAACATGCTGCAGTCATCACAGTGCAATGTCTCATTTGAAAAAAAAGTCAAGCTGCACGACCTCGTATAAGATATTTCGGACAACTTGTACCTCTGAAATTTAGTTATTCCAACTAATTTTTTTTATGTAAGCACCAGGCACAAATAGAGCTAGTTGATGTTGTCTCACCCGCGTCAGCTTCATTACACATATCCTTGCCTCCCATCCCCCTCAGGCTGCGAGACATCCAAGGCCGGTTATATTAAGTTAAATCTCAGCAGCCCTCACTCTGTCATTGGTTTCAGGCAGAGTTTTCTCCGCTCCCCCAATATGCCAACGGTTGCAAAGAGAATTTTCATCAGCTATCAAAACCACGTCGTCAACTGCGATGTTACGAACTTCACTCTTCCACTTCTATGTTTCAGTAAGGGACGAAAGATGTTCTCGAATCCATTTTTTTCAGAAATGATCAGTTATCATTTGCGCGTACTTTCAAGCTTTTTGCCGACATACAGCTCGATTAGAAACTATTCCCGGAGGGACGTTAAGTCTTGCGTGTCCCAATAGAAAATGATTTGGAGTAAGTGCTCCACCGAGATGCATTAAGGGACGACTTTTCAGCAGCAACTCGACCTCGAAAATGAACTTGAGCAGTGTCTAACTGACTGCTCTCCAGCAATGATCTCAAGCACACGTTTCGTTGGCTGGACAAGACGTTTCCACGCACCTCCAAAGTGTACAAAGTACATAGTGAGACAAGGCAGAGGTATTGAAATGCCATTGTATACGGTCTTTGGAGAGCTGATTGCAATCCTTTTTGTTCCATTCTTCTTGACTTTTCATTTTCCTTCCCAACGAAATTGGTATCGTAATCGAAGTATACATGAGCACGTCTTGATATCATGCGACCATTATGTACTCTCCTGCTTCCAAAAAGGAGTACAACATCAACAACAGTTGCGCGTAAAAGCATTTTGACACCTTGAAAATATACTTCCGGTACCTCCAAATTGTTTGACGTGACGAGGAATGAATAGCATTGCGCGTTGCTTTCTGCGTCGGGAGATTAAGCTGGTAAATTGTCTATGCTTTGTCGACTCTTGATTGTTCAAGATTGTACTCATCACGTAATCTGACTACAAAGGAGACTTTTTTTGACTGCCAGTTTATTGTAATAATAATAATAATAATAATAATAATAATAAAACAATTTATATAGCGCTTATACGGTTAAGTGCTAAGCGCTTAACAATAAAATTAGCCTAACTATGAGTCTAAATGAAACGATAAAACCTTAAAATATATATATATAAAATGAAATAAAGGTACTACTAAAGAAAACTTGATTTA
>JAOTRI020111867.1:0-12941 GCA_028564885.2 Zoanthus sanctaehelenae | reverse complement strand
GAATACGCATACTTACAGGTAACTGAGTGACGGTAGATCACCAAACGTGAGATTCGTTAGCGATGAGATCTGGTTGTAAGCCAGGTGCCTAATCAGCAATAAAAAATATATCATCAAACCTACAATATACTTTACTCATTTTTTAAGGGAGTTGAAAAAGAAAACGCAAATTGGGCTGCAATTTCTAAATTACAAATCGAGCATCCGTACATTAGGTCAACAATCAAGTACATCTGCAGTCTAATTTGTAACAAAGATCTTATTTAATTTACTGGAAACATGAGAACACGTAAATCAGCTCTTTTATCATGATCAAATTTAATCGCAATACAACAAACTTTGCAAATGGATCACATACCAGCATTTAAATAAATGCAGTCTCCGTCACTTAACACAACACAACTGCACCACGCAAGAGAAACCGCCTCAATAAAAATATCAAACAATGTTTCTCAAAAAATGTTGTCTACAAAACAGCAAGCAATAAATGTCGCAAGCTTTACATTAGAAGAAAGAACAACACAATTAAATCAAAATTAAAGAACTTCTAATCAACAAGGGCCCAAAGTTTACTCTAAATATCATTGATCGTTTTGAGCACAACTTTTGATATTATTTATTGTATTCAATGGTCTCATTGTAATAAGTTATTCAATGGGGAAACTGGCCGCCGTTTAGGTGATCCTATCACAGGTCAACTCTATTGAAAACAAACTATTTGTCGTCCCGGAAAACCAAAAAAAAATTGTTAACTCTATCTTTAAGTTGTTGTCTTAACATTTTATTCATTCAAACATCTCTATTCTTTTATTTCTATTTGTTTTTGCTTTTTTCCGGTTTTTTTTGCTCATCTCATTGTGTCATCTGCATTTGCGTTACTACAAAACCACCTCACTATTTGTTTTTCATGCATTCACTCGGGTTTAGTTTTAAATAAATTATATATATGAAAAACGATTCTTTGATTCTTTTTATTCATACTGAAACATTTTGCATTTCGGATATCGAAGCACTTTACTTCTGACAGAAACCGCTAGTTATAAATATTTACCTGATGTTTGACAGTTTGTAAATAATACATATTGATTGTATTAGTATATTGTTCCTATTTTTTTATTATTTGTTTTATGAAGAGTGATAGCGCTGTAGTGTTTAAAATAATTATGTTCTAGATATATTCCCCCATGAGGCACCTCACAAGATTTTTGATTGCTACAGCCAAGGTCACAGGAACCTGCCTCATATCACATGACAAGCAAACTGTTTATTACCGCGGGTTTAGCATCCTTAGTTTATAGGCCTTGGATTGTTTCAGTTTGGGAATAATTTAAATTTGAAATCTGTGGAAATGTTAAAGACGAGTATAACAAGAAATGTTAGGATTTCCTAACAAAAACTTCAAAAGAACATCGAACTCCATTAAAACTCATTACATAAATTAACCTAATAGCGTTAATAAGAAACCTTCCCTCACTGGAAAAAAAAAACACATAAAATTCGTCAAATTTAATCGATCTCGGAATATCAGAAAACAAACAGCCTACCGTGCAAAAAGAAAAGATCATAAATCTTTGGGCAGTATTATAGTCTTTAAAGCTTTTACTCCTGCTATCTTTTGTATAGAAACAGACTTGCCATACAATTTATATAAGTCATTATCATAAAAACAATTCTTATGCAAACAACAGAATTAACGTTTCCGTTATGAGCAACTCAAAGACGAACAATAAATACTTCTAGTTTAAAATAAAGTTAATAGAATAAGTTATATGGCAGCATGCGCATTTGTTAAAATATGAGAAGGTTTATCTAAAATGATCATATTTCAACCATTCGAAATTAAAAGTTTTTGTTTTGCAAACATAGTCACAAGGATGATCCTATTTAGCTCTCTCTAAGTCCCAGGGGGTGGGGGGTGGGAGAGGATGGCATGACTCTGTCCTTTCGATCTTTTTTGGTAACGTTTGCAGCATTTTCAGAACAACACTAATGTTTCATTATTTTTTAATAAATATAATTTTGAAAACGTTATGATATACGATTAGTTCAGATACAATTGATTAGCCATGGTACTAGTTAATAAAGTTAAATACTATATAGATTAATAATTACAGTGTCTGAAGCAACGTTAAGTTACAAAAGGTGCTACTCGGTAGCGATGAGATTCGGTTGTTGTACCAGGAACTAACGAAACGGGTGTATAAGAAAAGGAAAAATTATAACTTAAATAACAATACAACAAAATGTCGAAAGAGAGAATTCAAACTTTATTACTGCAACAAAAAGGAATATATTTGAGTACTTATGGAAGTCAGTTGACTAAACTCAGTAAGAACCATCATTTTGAACTTTTAAAACTGTCATCCATCACAAACAGAGACAATGAGGGATAAAGGAAGAAATGATGAACAAGACAAAAAGGAGTTCTGACAACAGCTACAAGACAAATTTGTGAATCAAAAGAAGAAGAAAGACATTCTCATCGTAATGGAAGACCTGAACGCCAAGATTAACGGTGTAAGAGAGATGTGCATGGGTAGGGAGGGACATGGAGAATTGAATGAGCATCCAGAACTGTACAGTTTTGTGGTTTTTTGATTGGTCGTAGGTGGTAGCATGTGTATTTGCCAAGAGCTAACAAAGGTTGTCTTATACTACAAAGCCCATAAACAATCACAGCAATTTTGCTACGAGTAGCAAGGAATTTGACAGATGTATTGATAAATGTTGTTTTAGAGCGCAAGGTAATTAAGGCCGCAACTTTCTAGTTTTTCTAACTGGTGTAAAACAAACTGTATATAATAAAGGGAGTTGTTAAAAAAAATATTATCAACGGTTTTAAACAACTACCTTTATTATATAATAATCGTTGGAAGTAAAGACGTTCCAAATCTAGATTGCAGGGTAGCGTTAGTAAGTTAAAAGGCGAACGTTAACTGAAATCAAGGAAAGATATTATATTTAACCAGTGGCGTCTCACAGTTCTTCTAATTAACAAAACTAATCGTAACGTAGTGTACGTCTACGACATCATCATACTACACCAATTAAGAAATATTAGAGAGTCGCGGCCTTACTTAGCTTGTTCTAACAATGCAATATTTATCAATTCACTCCCCTGTCTGTAATAAGGTTTTAGTAATAAGTATAATCATGATCAAGTAAAATAAGTTCACTCAGTTCATCAGTAGGTTCGTTAGCGTTGAGGTTCCAGTATTGTACTTCGACTTTTCGCATTTTTCCTATCCGTTCCCGGGAGTAGATATTTAACCTTTTAACGAACTTCCATTGTCCTCTGATTAAATTAGAGACTTGGATCACAACAACGTCTCCTACCTTCAAGTTTTATGGGAATTATGCCATCTCTATCTTATTAGCAAACTCGTGAAATAACCCCTTGTCCACTTCTTCCAAAAGGTAGCGACTATTGTTTACCAAATCAGTGAATCATTTTCTGTTGCTCCCATTCTCATCAAAAGGGCCACTTGGTACTTGTAACGAGGCTCTACCAAGCAAAAAGTTATTCGAGCAAAGTTATGCTCCGTCATCAGGTGACGTAGGGTGTCTTTCTATTGGTGTCTCATTAAGTAAGTTGGCGACTTCGTAAATTAATGTTTGTAACTTCGAGAATGTTATAATACTATTGCCCATGGAAGCGTTAATTGCTCGTTTTACAGATCTAATGAGAGCTTCCGTGACTCCATTTTGCCAGGGTGCGTCTGCTGATATAAAGATCCACTCAAATCCCTCGGTAACGCCAAAACTAATTAATTTGTTCCGATCCCAATTTTTGGTGATGTTAAAGAATACTCTATTTGCCGCAACAGGTTGGGTAAACATAAACTGAGAATAGCTTGGATGGGTAACCATGTAGTGACATGAATCGTCCAAGTACCATTAAAAATTTCTTTGTACTATAATCCGCTACTATATATAAGTAAACAGCTATTGTCCTTAAACAATTAAGTATCACTACATACGCTTTGGACGTAGTTCTTTTCTTTATTTCATCTTTCCAATTCTGTAGGGTCCAAACAAATCAATACCTGTATTGTGCCAAGGTGGTTGCCCAATACTTGTTCACTGACCCGAGTTTTCTACAAAAGCCACATTTGGACTTAAGTGACTTCACAAGTTTCAAGACTTTCGGATCCAAGCTTCAGTGCGTACCTAGCTGGCATTTAGTGCGTACTTTGCTGGCCGTAGTTAGGACGCCATGATGTCCCATCCTATGTTTATACTCTACAAATAGACATTAGAATGGAAGTCCATAGGGCAATGATATCACTTTTTTATTATCGTAGCTCATCTCTATCAATAACTTGCTACGTTCTCTTATTACAAGTACACTGTCTTTGCGCATCTTAGGGCATAACCGTTTATATTTCCGTTCTCGATATCCTTTCTCATATGCTGCTAAGCTTTGTGGATCTAAAACAGTTCAAACTTTTCAACATCATGTGGTTTGACATCATATGTCGCGTTTTTTAGAGCTTCTTATGGTTTGAGTACTTTGTGATGCTTATTCTTCCTACGAGAGTATCTTGAAATCCTACGCTATTTCTAACCATTGCCGGCGTAACTTGTTCTGGTAGTTGTGATTCTAAATATGTGCGAATGTTGGCCATTTGCCTTCTGGTTGTTTAAGAAATTCGGGTCCTTTTTGCCATGAGCTTTCAAGTTCAATAACGTTAGGTTTCTTACCTCTTGTGAGACAATCAGCGATATTGTGTTGGCTTTCCACCCAGTACTAATCCGTTTGTCTTGTTCCTTCTTGTATCTCTCCTGTTCATGTGGCAGCGAATGTATTAAATCCGTATGAAGTGTTTTTTTCTATCATTACGTGTACTATCTGTGAGACAATGATGTGATAGATTTATTGATAATGATATCTACATTCTTTCTCTATTAAGGTCTTGAAGCGTTTGTTCGATACCCCTCCACATAGTTCTATACAGTTGACAGAAACTTTTTTGATTTGTGCGAGGCGATTCTTAGATAAAATTAGGTTACCATCTTTTTGTTTCCATCGTGCGTATGCGCATGCAGTCTTGAGATGCATCACTGAATACTAAGGGAATAGGTTCTCCAATTGCATCTGAGGACTTTATACATCTTATGAATTGTAATTGGTAAATACCCTGAAAATATATGAAGAAAGTGATCTAGTTTTTTTGTAATCTCATCCGGAATAGGATCATCCCAATCTAGCTTCCGATCATTTCCCCACAAATGCCACATTCGTATCTTCGCTTTTTACAGTAAACGGTCCAGCTAATTCAAGAGGATCGTATACACTAATGATCTGCGAAAAAATCATTACCTTTGTGAGTTGCTGAGGAGTTTCAATTGTTATATTTTGTGTTTGCAAAACAATTTCCTTTCTTTTCGGTGTAAAGTTAATCTTATAGTTAAAACATAGTTGATCTTTGCATGGATCCTATCTGATTTCGAGTATTTTTCCGTTAAGTCTGTGATTTCGCACCATGATTGTTTCCTTTATCTTATTCATATATCCGAAGAATATCCACTCTTTGACTATAAATCCACCTTTAATGATAACTTTATTTATGTCTTTGCTTGCTATTAGAAGATTATCTTTGCTTTCTTCGAAATCATCCATGTGTGTGTTGTTTTGGAGTATGTCTGCAGCTTCTGGATATTTACTCCCCATCATTTCTGCCGTTTTTCTTGGTGTTATAGTTGCTTTTGTGCAGGACGGTTTATCTTCAAATGAGACACGCTGT
This sequence comes from Zoanthus sanctaehelenae, assembly GCA_028564885.2. Classification (NCBI taxonomy): domain Eukaryota; kingdom Metazoa; phylum Cnidaria; class Anthozoa; order Zoantharia; family Zoanthidae; genus Zoanthus; species Zoanthus sanctaehelenae. The sequence goes on along the minus strand of JAOTRI020111867.1, from coordinate 7,194 downwards.
ACTAAATAAGTTTCTGGTCTTCTTATGCCATCCATTTCGCGCCATAAAAATCTGTGAGTACATTGGTCTAGCCATGTTGTTTTCACTGTATTGTACATCTTCTTAATGTCTTCCACAAACGCAACTGTATTTTCTCAGAAACGTATCGAGACTCCTAAGAAGGTGTTGAGCAAACCGGGAATTTTTGCCCAATACTCGTTTAAATGTGTCCCATTTAGTTTGCGCTGTTGTTAAAAACTATACGGACAGGAGTCGATTTGGAATCTGTCTTGAGCACCTTATGGTTAGCAATATAATGCGTGGAACTGTATAGCTTATCATTTTTCCTTGGAGAGTTTCCTTGCCACATTTCTTTTTACCATGTCTTTTATCTGTTCGTTATATACTTTCGCGTGATCTGCATTTTTTCTTAGTCGCCGCTCAGTTGCAGCTAATTTTGCTATCGCTACCTTTAAGTTATCAGGTGTATTGTTAGGGTCTTTTATCCAAGGATATTCAACAGTCCACTAGTTATCCTTACTACTGAACTTCAAATTGCGCTCAATAAATTCTAGTTCTTTTTCTTATTGAATGGTATAGTCTTTTGGACCCAATGAACAGTTTTGGCATTTGCATCCTCCGCACCTTGGTTTGCACTGTACACCAAGGGCTTCAATAATGTAAAAACTGTCGATCTATTAACTTTCCCCATAATCGTGTTGATCTTCGCCATTTTAAACTTATGAGTTACGTATATTTCCTTAAGTAGTGGATGAGTTCCTTCGACATATCTTGCAAAGCGATTTTTCCTCTCAGGGTGATAGGTAGCGTATCGTATCCAACCAATACATCAGCTGGACCAGGGAGTTTGTAAATAGCTTGGTGATGCTTCTAAGCGTTTAACTGTTCGATGCTATAACGCACACATCAACCAATAAAAGTATACTTGAACAAACAAATGCCACAGTGTTCGTACAACTGATTGATGTTTGGTGTACAAGAAAGAAAAACGGTTCCTAAAGCTAAAGCGGTTCGAAATCACTGGGCCAAATAATCCTGCATATAGTTCAAGTAAACAAGGTCGAACAACAACAGAATACTACACATATCATCGATAAATATCTAAGAAATCACACTCGAAAAACACACACTTTTTACCTTTTTTTTCGCTTCGCCCCGCAGACCAAAGCCCGCCAAAAACACACAAAAAAAATCCGCTGACCGGACACTAAATGTAAACAATAAAATATAAACATAGTATTAACCAAACAATTTTAGCCGTTACATCCCGCCACCAATGCGTTGTCGGAGAAACGCATTTAAAAAGCAGAAGCTGAAGTATGGATTTATTCAAGTGTAAATTGTTCAGACATCAGCTTGCTGTGTATCTCCTTCCAATAGACAAATCTTGTCAACGGGTCGATCATACAATCCAGATTGGGTCTATACTTGAACAGATCCCACAAGGCCATCTCTTCAAGGATAGGTCTTGACGATGAGCCCAAGAGGCCAACGCAGACGTACTGTAGTATCATGCTTCACTAGCACCAAATCTCCAACCTTAAGATTACGCTTTGGGCATAACCACTTTTGACGGACCTGAAGCGTTGGTAGATATTCGCTCACCCAGCGTTTCCAAAATACGTCTGCCATATATTGGACCTGATGCCATTGTCTTCTATAGAGATCTTGTTTAACAGATACTCCTGGAGGATGGGCAGGTCCTGAACGAAGCAAAAGAAGATGGTTTGGTGTCAAAAGCGTAAGATCCTTCGGTTCATCTGAGATTCTTGTGATGGGACGACCATTTACAATGCCTTCAACGATACACATTAAGGTTGTCAGCGCTTCTTCATGTAATACTTGAAGCGGCAGTAGACCTCGTAAAACGGAGCGTACGGTACGAATTTGCCTTTCCCAGACACCACTCATATGGGAGGCACCTGGAGGGTTGAAAATCCACTGAATCTCTCCTTTTTGTAGAGAGTCGTCCATATGAGCTTGATTCCATTGTTCGAGAGCTCGTCGCAGTTCTAGTTGAGCGCCAGTAAAGTTAGTTCCATTGTCAGAACGGATTTCAACAGGTTGACCACGGCGAGCAATAAACCGTTGAAGTGCATTTTTGAAGGAATCAGTTTCAAGTGTATGGCTGACCTGAATGTGGATGGCTCTTGGGCGAGACAAGTGAAGACGCAAGCGTACCTTTTGAGTTCGCTTCTGGCTCGTTTGACATGAAATGGACCACAATAGTCCACACCTAATCGTGTAAAAGGTGCTTCGTTAGGTGTAACACGGTCTTTGGGTAGATCCCCTATTAATTGAGACACCGGCTGAGCTCTCAGTTTCTTGCACGTGGTGTACTTAGAAAACACTCGTCTCACCGTCGCTCTACCCTATACGATCCAAAATATCTGTCTCGTTTCAGTAAGAACACGTTCAGAACCAATATGACCGGTCAAAGCATGGTAGTGCCGAATGATGAGATCAGTGACATGATGATTGGAAGGAAATATTATGGGGTATTTCATCTGAAAGTGCAGATCTGCGTGGTTGACTCTCCCCCCCCCCCTTACCCTCCAAGTTCCGTCTATGCTCTGAAAGGGACAAAGCTTCCGCAACGAATAACCCTTGCACGTTCCAAATGCCTTACTTTGCACATGGACAACAATAGCCGTGGCCGCGACCTTCAACTCATATACAGTCAACCTTACAGTTGGGGGTTTCTTGGTTCTCATGTATTGCTTGAACCGAAGTAGCCAAGCAACTGACTTCTTAAGGCCGTTAAATGAAGAGTATCTCTGTAGTAGAAGATCGATGGGATCTGCCTTAACACTTGCAACAGTGTAGATCTTTCGGTTTGGCTTGAATTCAACTTCTTCTTCCAGCATAGAGTGTTTGAACTCTGGTTATGTTGGCCATTCTGACTCCTTCTTCCACAGAAATACTGGACCACGAAACCATCTGGAGGTGCTTGAAACCTCTGCTGCCGTCATACCACGAGAGGCATCATCAGCGGGGTTCGAACCTGAATCAACATACCTCCACTGACTTGCTGTTGTGTGCTCTTGTATGGCGGCGACTCTATTTGCAACACAAGTTTGGTACCGCTTGTCTTGCTGTTGCAGATACCAAAGAACAATGATACTTTCTTACCAGTAGACTGATTCCTGCAGGGGTATTTCAAGCTCCATCTTCAATAACTTATCAAGCTTCACAGCTTCGACGGCTGCCGCCAATTTCAGTCGAGGAATAGTAGTGGACTTGAGAGAAGTCAGTCTAGACCTTGCAATGAGGAATGAACATTGGGTGATACAATCATCATCAACCATCCGGAGGTATGAAGCAAGACCATAGGCTCTTTCTGAGGCATATGCAAAATGGTGTAGCTCAGCAGATACCATTTCAAAGCTCTTAGGCTTAAGACTACGAGGAACGGAAAGGTTCTGGATTAGTGGCAGATCTTGTAGCCATCGATTCCTTTGTCCCTTCAACTCAATCGGCATGGGAGCATCCCAGCTGGATTTAATTCGGCAAAATTTTTGAAATAGCATCCTCGCCCTTAGCACGAAGGGACTCACCAACCCAAATGGGTTATATACCGAACTAACAGTGCTCAGTAGTCCACGGCGAATAAGTGGCTTTTCTTCTAGGTGAACATCAAATCCGTAGAGGTTGGGTTCCACCTGCCACAAGACGCCGAGGGTTCTTTCAGTAGGCAACAGCTCTTGGTCCAAGTCGAGTGTCTTGACTTCCTTTGACAATTCGACCTCCGGCAAGGCACGGAGAACATCTCTTGAATTGCCAACCCATTTGGTTAGGTTGAAATCGCCTCTCTACAGCAGTTCTCGCAATTCTTTAGCTAGATTCACTGCTTCCTCAAGGGAAGCAACTGACTTCAAGCAGTCGTAGACATAGAAGTTTCTATCGACTGTTGAGACTGTGATTGGATGGAAGTCGTTTACATTGTCATGTGCACACTTCTTCAACGCAAAATTAGCACAACTGGGAGACCAAACTCCTCCAAATAGGTGTGTTCCCATTCGGTATGTCAATGGAGTATTGGTTAGATCATCATCCTTCCACCAAAGAAAACGAAGTGCGTCTCGGTCATTTCTGCTGACACGAACTTGGTTAAACATACCCTGAATGTCTGCCATAAACGCAAATGGCTCCTGCCTGAACCGCAGTAACACACCAACGAGGCTATTTGTCAGAAAAGGACCTTGATGTACCTTGTCATTCAAAGACACTCCTCTGTGTTTAGCAGAGCAATCGTAAACCAGTCGGCACTTGTCTGGTTTTCTTGGGTACAGCACCGGATGATGGGGAAGATACCACGTGTAGCCTTCTCTGCCCACTAGATTATTTGTCACCAGTTCGGCATATCCCCTTTCAAGGAGTTCATGCACATTCGCAGTGTACCTTCTGAAGAGATCCTTGTCCTTCTGCAGTCTCCTGTCAAGAAGTAGCAATCGACGTTCAGTCATCAGACAGTTGTCTGGTAGGTCAGGGGGTCTTTCCTTAAACGGAATATCCATTGTGTAGTGTTGGTCTACAAGCCTTACTGATTTATTCCAGACACTCAAGGCCTTCCGGTCACTGATAGATAAGCCTAGGCTGTCTCAGCAATTATCACCTTCCAACTTCCAAATGGCTTCTAGTTGACGTTCAATGTTCAGTTATGGTTTATTATCCGTGAAGCTTGAAGTGATAGAGGTGTTTGGCCTGGCTCTGCCTATAGGACCATTCATGGCCCAGCCTAGGGCTGTGAGACAAGCAGATGGCTCACCAAGCATTCCTCTTCGGGTGTCCTCTGGAAACATACGGTCTGGAGTGTCCAGTCCAATTAGCAAATGGACTTCATTGACATTCGAGAACTGCGCGCTCCGTGCTTTGTCAATTTATTCTCGCTGTGCTACATTCTCGCGCATTGTATTTTCTTTCAAAATGATGTGATTTACATATTTGATCTTGCGATTAGCTGCATTATGAAATTTATCTTGAATTGATGTCATCCACGCTTCTGCTTCTTCAGACTGTTCGTCCGATAACAAATCAATACAAGTTTCATGCTTACCTTCAAGTTCATCATAGGCTTTAGCGAGTGCAGGTGAAATTTAATTCAACTACTTTGATTCCTTGATCGTTTTCTATTGACTTGATGAGAAAATTCCTCCTTTTGTAAATCGTCCTTTAGTTGTTGTTATCTTGCCTCTGGCTGCTTTGACTTCAGCTGTTTGAGACATCTTGAGTTTAATCCAGTTATCGTTTTTTAGCAGATCACCATGGATTTTAAAAGTGTTGTTAACAGAAGATTATCCACAGTTTTAAATAACTTCCTTTATTGTAAAATAATCGTATGAGGTGTGGACATTTAAAATCTAGATTGCAGGCTAGTGTTAGTAAGTGAAAAACGAACTTTAATTAAAATCAAACAAAGATAATTACCCAGTGGTGTCTCACAGTTCTTCTGATTTAAAAAACAAAAAGTAACGTAGGGTACGTTTATGACATCATCGTATCACACCAATGAAGAAAATAATTAATATTAAAAAGTTGCGGCCTTAATTAGCTGGCACTATAAAAACAACATTTATTGATTTCAAGATGATTTAATGTTTACGTAATCCACCAATAATATCTTTGATTTTATACAGTATATATACTGATTGACCATAGGTTAGATTTTTGTTTTGATAGTGTGTAAGTAAGCTGTAAGGTAGGATAAATTTTACTAGGAAATAAACTTTGGCTCCTTTAAAGAAAAATTGTTACCAGGTCTACAAGGTAGCCAACTCACTCAGTAATTAGACCTGTCCACATCTGAAGTAAACTTCAAGTACACTTCAGGTCTACTTACTAAGGTAGTGTGGACACAGCTATGTTTAAATGCGTTAAAGCTGGTTTAAAACATAAAAGATGAGAAGCTTTGAAAAAACATTATAACAAAAGTAGTACTATCACGAGATATGGAGCCATAGGCGCGCGCTTTTTCGGTTGCCTAGCAACGATCAGCTGATCGATCAGCTGTTTGGCGGGGAATCAGCTGATCACCACGGATGACGTCATAGACCCAAATAGAGTAATAAAACCGGAAATAAAGTGATTACTCGGGGTGAGAGGGCCAAAAAAAAAGAGTAGGGAGGGGAGGGTGCGGGAGCTGTTTGTCGCGATGTGCTTCAAAGTCGAATTTTTGGCAAAAAGCTTTTTTCTGGCAGGACACTTGGTTTTATAGAGGAGGAAGATGACGTGGTTAGGGTCAGGAAAAGATAGAATGGGATCAGGAAGGTAAGCAGAAGACGGTGTTGGATCGCGCGCAACAAGTGGTTGTAACTCGTGGGTGACCGACGACTTTGTAAAAGTACGTTCGTGTCACGTTCCGACTTATCGTCGGTGTTTGCCACGTGGTGGGTTTCCCACATGTTTTGGTTGCGTGGGTGGCAGAGACTCGTGTGAGTCGTATATAAAAAGAGGAACGACGGCGCCAAGGAATCAGTTGCAGTGAGTAAGGTGATTGCAAACATGGTGAAACGTAAAGGTACTAAAAATGAAAAACTCATAGCGGAAATTGCCATGAAAAAGACGATGACCCGAAACAGGGAATTGAAACGGCAAACTGAAACGCAACTGAGAAAACTAACGCAGTTTCTGGATTTGGGATGGGACTATTCGAAAACAGCCGATACGGTATGCGCGAAGTTGATCAAAGTTTTGGAGAAAGCTGGGAACCATTGCAATCCCATAACAGAAAAGCAATTAACACAGGCCTATGAAGATGCGAAAATGCTGAAAGGGTTGTGCTTTCAAATGAAAGGTGTGTTTTTCCAGAGCGCGAACGGTAACGAATTGGGTTGGAGTAAAAACAACATGAGGTTCATGAAATTTCCAGGAGCATGGAAAGAGGAAGAAAAGGACGAGGAAATGGAGGGTCAAATCGAGGATGTGTTGAGTGAATAACAGTGACCAATCAGAAGAGTGGGCGTATTCTTGTAAAAACGAGGAACAACGGTGAAAATTGTCATTTGCTGCAAAGATGTCAGAGGTGAAGGAAGGTGATAGCAAGAAAAGAAAGAGAACGAATTTAGATGAGAGTTTGATGTCGTATCTCAGATTTAAAGCAAACCAAGTGCACGACATTTTAGAAGAATGGACGCACAAGGAACTGGATGAAGATGTGACGCTAGGCTTTGGATTTAGAGTACGGTCTAAAAACGA
>JAOTRI020111857.1:0-12942 GCA_028564885.2 Zoanthus sanctaehelenae | reverse complement strand
TATGACAGTACTTTTAGAAACATTTTAAAGTGAAAAGTACTCGATGTTAAACGTTTTTTGGCATTAAAATGTGTTATATTTTATCACTGTTTCCGTGCATTTCTTTGGTAACTCTTAGGGGTCAAAACATGCCGGTGCCGCACCCATATTGCTACCTTTTAGGGGTTGTTTTTATAAATTTCGACGAGCATCCCCGTCATTTCTGCATGGGGATACCCTCTTCAGGGCTGGTTTCAAACAGCAAGCGTGCGAGCGTTAACTTTTGGTTACAGTTTTGCAGTCAATGTAAATGCACTATCATCTGCATGGTATATTTATTTTAGAATACCATTGAAAGTCAATAAAAACGCTTATCTAGGGTTTTGCCTTGCTGCCCTTCCAAAAATTACGGTATGGACTTGGTGCCTTTGACAATTGCCTTGGTGCCCTATTTTTGCCACAAATAATAAGGCCAAAGTGGCCGTGCCCCCAAAATTAGGGAGTTCAAAGGCTGCTTATTACAAGCTTACCTCAATCTTTTACGAAAAATCATTAATACAGTTTTAAAGAACTATCTTTGTACTTTGGAGTCAAACATTTTTCTGTAATAAAACTTTTTGGTCAAAAACAAGCGCAAAATTCTTGTGTGCTTCTACGATACTTTTGAGACATACAAATGTATTGTAAATCGAAAGTCAGATATCTCGATCCCATGTTATGTCTATTGACAGTTTACTACTTATTCTGGGTGAAAGTCTTTTATAGCAGGTTTGAAAGGAAATATACAAAAGTGGGCAACTTCTTCAGCACGAGAAGAAAAAAATTAAATGAGTGTGGCCAGTAAACAATTATTCTGGATTCTGGATTACTTTGAATTTTTCGTTGACATTGCTATCACAATATGATTGGCGGAGGTCTGCGCTCTCTGAGTGCTTTTCTAGTTTAAGTAAGGGATGGTAATTTGCTATTAGGAGAGCTTCAGTAATTCGGCGTAGGGACCAAGAGTGGACAGATACAATAGGTTTCCAGAAGAATAAGACGAATGTTTATTCTTCTCTTATACACACTTTTGCCAAGATGAAACATTGCGGGTCTTTTCATTCGCGCGTTATATTTATCTAAAATTTAATGATCCTTGACTTCACTTTGTATGCATGCAGACCATAGAGATATCAGTTTGGCGGAATCGGAAGTACAATCTATGACGGCCGTATAAAGGATTATTGAGATGTATACTTTTTCTTGTCCAAAAAGTGTTCAGTCTCTCTGTTCACTTATGCTAAAGTCAGACTGTCATTTTAATGCAATGCAAGGCCTACAAATTTGCAGCAAATACTAAACGCAGGCGCGGCGGAAGCTGACGGTGATGGGGAAGGAGAGAGAGAGAGAGAGGGGATGGGGGGGAGGGCTGAGAATATTATATCGAAGATAATCCGAGAGCATGCTCTCCGGGAATATTTTGACAACCTATAACCTCTGAAATGCTAATTTTAATGCTCCGAAGTAGCAACCATTTCTTGAAATATTCTTAAATTAAAACTTCGAATAAACGTCCTCGAAGGAAAAGACTGAAAACGTAATAAAAAAAATCGCGATATCTAAAATAATTTGGGAAGGCCATAGCGCGCTAACCCCCCTGCCGCCCTTGAATCTGAATTCGGAGCAACCCTGTCAAGCTTTAGTGTTATTATATAAACGTTTTACTTTATATATAGTTCTTGATGGGTCAAGATTGCATTTGATGCGTAAAAACGTCAGAAGGGTAGGTGATATAATTATTGATGAGATTAGAAGATAACAGTTCATTTTGGTATTTTTTATGAAGGACGCAGGCTTTCGCTTGAAGCTGAAACAGCATCCACATTCTAATTACTTTTCATTCCCACGACTGAAACTAACAACTGTGTCATTCTTTTTGAGTAAATTACATGTCTACGCATCGAAGAACAGTTGATTTCGTGTAAGTGTTGGTAAGTTCTGATAACATAACCGTAGCTAACAGTAGCATAATTTGAGATGAAATAGAGAAAAAAATAATTTGGAAACTAGAATCATTTCAAGAGATAGAACTTGATGGGAATTGATCAATTGAATGATGCTACAATCCTTTGTTTTAAAATCTAGAATTAGAAATATGGTATTTTTTTGTTAGATTACTAGTAATCTCTTAAGATTGAAGGTTTAAAGTTGCCTTTTGCATTATCTTTGCATGTGTCATTTAAGAAATAAAACATTTTTTCTGTGCCTTCATAGCGCTATGAATACCGAGGCGCACGTTTGGGAGAATTCGAGAGCTGATCTGATCGAGAATTCCCCAAACGTGTGCCAAGGTTTTCATAGCGCTATGGAGGCACAGAAAAAATGTTTTATTTTTTTTATAAAATATTTATTCCATTTTCAGGACTCTGAGAAAGAGAATTACAACCGTATTTTTATTTGTGTTTATTTTATGATCATTTTACAAAACCTCCTTACGAGGACTAGCTAATTCGTCATTTCTAACTTCATTGGAATATGAAAACACATCTCTCGGCCAATAGAAACCACTGTACTATCTTAAATATTTTATAAAATGTTTTGAAACTATGAACAATTCTTGTTGATTATTTTAAAGATAACAAAGGTTATATAATAAAATATATGTAGTTTTTTGTGAAGAACTTATCCCCCAACTTCCAATTATTATATTATGAGCCTACTTTGTCGTTTATAAGACAGAAGGTGTATCCCACAATTCCTTACGGTACCAACTCAACTCATTTAAGGTTTATTACTTGCTTGATTTAGGGACCTGGAACATGGGTAGCCCAGTGAACGCTTCTATAGCGATTTGTTGAATTTAAGGAGCTAAAGAAAATGATCTCTGATGAGGCGTTCCTGACTTGCATACAAAAAAGCTTGTTTGAATTAAATTACGAAAGCTCAAGAATCACCCGTTGTTGCTAGTATCAGGTTAGACTGGTTTCAGCATTAAAGTTCGAGAGAACAAGTTTATCGTAGAAAATGCAGTTAATTACTTAATTATATCCATTTTAAAACTCACTAATGAATCCTGCAATCTGATTGGTTCTTAGCAGCTTAATGTCAGTCTAAATCGGGTCATTTTGATTTCTAAATCGCACCATCTTGAACAACCAATCAAATTGTAGAAAACTAAAAAATTGACCAATCAGGTAATAGAATCAAAAGGCAAAATATGAGGGTCAACTCTGGCAAGTTTCAGGTAAAATGGAGAAGTTGTAACTTTTCCAGTTGTAAACAATACTTTTACAATTTATAATAACTTTTTTACTGTACGATTTTGAATCGCTTGTTTGATTTTGAACCAAATTGCACTTCACTCAGTCAATTACCATTATTAATTACACTAAGTTATTCTGCAACCGATCCAAAAACAGTGTTTTAGAGGTGCTCTGCAAACGAAATACGAGATGGGTTGGACCTTAAATAGCTTGCGTGTTTGACCAAGCATTTTATGTCAAAGCTGCGGAGAACTACTGAAAAAACATGCATGGTGTTCCACATGAATTGTTTTAATGATGGGAGGTTTTCAGTTATTGATGATGCTTTTGGGCGTAATAGGAAACCGCCTTGGTGATGCAGTCCTTCAGAAGATGGCTGTTGAAAACTGACATTGTCGCAGAAGGTTCTAATGAAAAAGTCTTGAGTGGTGAGTGTTACAACTTTGAAGCCTCATAAACCTCCAGAAAAAAGCAGTAAGAATTACGACTTTTTCCGATTTCAAGGCTCATTTATCTCCAATGTTTTTCAGTTTGAAAGTACTTAAGGTTCTACTAATGCTTTCATTATGTATGGCTTTCATGCAAAACTCTTACCACCAGTTTTTCAAATCCTTTTTCACGTCTGTAGATAGCTAATATCAATATAATACTCGACTTGCCAACAAGACGTCATACTATTTTCAAAAAATAGGAACAAATTACGGAAAGTTTAACATTTGCTTCCTTCAGGGTGTCAAAATCCATGTTTCATTTTTATTGATGCATACTCTTGCAACAACCGTTACAAATTCTAAGCTTTACTCGCTTGAACAAAGTCACTTGACGTGATTAGTTGATACTATTTTCAAGTGGCTTGTGCTCCTTCCAACGTTTTAAACTCTACTACTGACACTTTTATGTAAATAATTTCTTAAGAGCGCAATAAAATATTGTTACTGTTGTTTATATATCGTTGTCGTTGTTGTTACAACAGGGCTGTTCGTCTCCTAAAAATGACTTACAAGGGCATATGATGCCAGTTTTAATTGAGTCTTCATTTCCAGATGAATCTTCAAAAATCAAGTACTGATGAAAAATTTCAGAAGGATGAACTGAAATTAAGCATCGTTCCATCAAAGTTGGTGACGTTTCGGAAAGTCAAGAGTTTTCTAGATGGAATAATGAGTTCAACATCTATATTTAGGGGTATACAGGACAAAGGACTTTGCACGTTTCTGCCTGTCATAACTCTATCTCTGCGAGCTTGTCAGTGGTCAAGCTGCGACCTTCTTGGACGCCATGTCGAGTAAGATTGAATAAGGAGCAACTAAAACTGTCAGAGCGGTCACCAATTTGGCGACCTCCTTTTTGCCATTAGGTTGTCATTAGTTGAATTCCAAATCTACGAACTTAAAATCAAAAACGAAAACCGTTATTTTTAAAAAAATGTTGCAACCGAATTGATATTCTTGGCAACCTTATTAAATAGTATGGCCGCCAAAAGACGACTTACAAAAGTCTGGAGCACTGCTTGTGCTGAATTTACGTCTTCAACACAAACAAGTGAATGGGAGCTTTTTTTATCAAGTACCGAAGAAGTTATCTCTTGGGCGTTTGCCTTCAATCGTCAGAACTATGGGCGATACCTAACCGCATTTTAGCGACTTGTCCAGTTTTTTCACTACCAGGTCGATGTGCATTAACTGATTAAGCACTTCTCTGTAACGGCCTATGAATGAAGACAATTATTTGGTCGCAATGACGCCGATTAACTAACTGAAGTTACGGCTGTAAATTTGGAGGTTGGTTCATTGGTTTTAAAAGAACTTTTGCAGGAACCCAAAGATGGATTTTGAAACTGAAGTCTCGAAGATGCAAGCACAGGAAATAGTTAAAAGAGAACGTGACAATGGCCCTCAAGCAATTAAAACATATCTTCATAACGAGCTGGCTCCCGCACGAATCAAAACCGAATTAAAGTTGTTGAAATAGATTGTGTAGAAATATAAACTGTAGTAACCAAGTTATTTGTTGTTATAGAAGCAAGAGTCTACAGTCAATTTGGTCAGAGACAGGTCGAACCCAGCGCTTCTGACATTTCTTATTTGCATTACTGAATATTTACATACTCTTTAAAAATAATTTGCACTTATCCATCTTTTGAATTTGAACTTTTTTTTAAAATTTACTTTCGAATTCTATTTTGTGTACTCTCGGGGCCTTCTGGACCAACATACTAAATGGATGTGACGGAGCCATACATCTCCTCTCACGATTGTTGCCTCTTTAAGCAATGTAAAGCTCATTTGAGTATTTTTGTAGGAAAAATGCCGCAAAAAATCAGATATTTAGAGTTATAAATCGATTCAAACAACAATATTCCTATTTGCAAAACAAATGCTAGTTATCAGGGATGCAAAAACTAAAATATTGAAGACCCGTAATATATAGAATAACATTTTTTATATGAATGGCTTCTCATACAAAGCTATCTGAATGACAGACTATTTTCTGAACTACAGCCTATAGAGTTACATTTAATGCTTTGTTAAGAACGACTTTCATTAACATTATAACCACATTTAATTAATATAAAATTTTAGAAACTCGACTTGCCACGTTCTTGTTTATCTCTGAAGAAAAGGTTCGAAATCTTTTGCTTTCTAAGTAAATACCAGGCAGCATACGTAAATGTTATTTTGATTTGACGGAGGCAGTGAAACATGCACTTTTCAGTAAGAGAAACTATTTTTTGAGTGATTCAAAAACTGAAAATCTTGACGCTAAAAATAACTGAGAAATGAAATTTCGAGCCGGAAGAGCCGGCTAGCGAGTTTAAATCAACAACGATCGAACATCACTTAAAAAGGCAATATGATAACAATCTAAGGTTTGCAATATTCAAATTGTATCAGAATAAGTTGTAGGTATACTTTACGACTACTGCCTCAATAGTAGGTTTCTAAAGTTAAACATATGATAAATCGAGTTCCTTACCACCAATGGCAATATTATTTCAGTAATTCCGCTCAATGACTTTCAAAAATCTTTTAATCAATCACATGATCGACAGTCTGTAATCTCCTTGTATCTCCATTCGTTTCCAAAAAAAGAAAAAAATTATTTATTTTTTCATTGTTCTTGCTTTTCTGATTGGCGAATGAGAAGATGGACCACTTTGCCCTGCTTATTCAGCTGCCGCGTTCGGTGGCTTTTGACATTTCTTAAAAAAGAGTTAAAAAGACTGATAATTTGTAAACTATTATTCCGCGGTTGTCGAGACTTGAAGCATTGTTATGTTAGCCGTCGTAAAAATCGAGCACAATATCTTTGTCACGGCTTGCTTTGTTCAACTCAATTGGGCACGTTTTCGTGTTGTACGTATTTTGGCTGACGCTTAGATTGGCCGTATTATTTGGATAATAATCAATGAAGAATATTGACTTTTATATATTGTGTAAAAAGCAAATTTAAATCCGATTTGAAAACACTCTTTTTGGAAGTAACTTTGTTTCACGCGACAATGGTTAAGTTTGTGTACCAAACACCAAAACAGGAAAACCCATGAACGGCTTTAAAGATTGTAGTTTTGCGGAGACAACTGGATAGTTTTAAAATAACTATTCGCCTAAGGCAGAGTATAATTAATATCTCCCGGCTTCCAATGAATACTTATTTGTTTCGGGAAACGTTTTCAACCAGGACATTCACTCAGCCAAAGGCCTATGATTGCTCTAGTAAAACTACTCAGAAGATTACCAAAGAGAAAGAAACGGCTGTCATCCCAAAAAATAAAAACATCCACAAAACTAGAGGCGGCCATTTTGAAATTTATTCTCATGCCGACCAAAATGAGCCTCTAGCAATGAGAGCACCGGAAACCTTGACAATCTTATCAAAACCTATTAAGAACATTAATTGCTTCAACTATTTGAATGTTCTTGGGTTTTTAAATGGAAGCAGATTATGCAGACAAACTAAAATGAGCAAGTTTAGGTTGAATTTATCTCATTGACTCAAGTGCGGAAAAAGACATGACGGAGGAGAAGTCGTCCTGATGTATAAGATAAACAATCTCTACCCTACCTTTGTAATAAATTTCAAAAAACAAGATATGACAGGACCAAAAACATTAACAACCAAGAAATTCCTTTTTTCAACTCTAAGTCAGGACAAAGTACATTTGAATATAGTTGTGAAAACCTGGAACAGCCAAAACAATCGATTGAATCTGAAATTTCACTCACCTCTAGTAACAGATTCAGAATCACAACTTTTTTCATTTTATATATTTTTCTATGTCGAATTTTTGTAATTTATTGTTAAAAAGCCCTAAGGAAAACAATAAAGTAGCTATCTATAAAGACATTTTGATTATATTCTGCCTTCTGCCTCATTGCCGAGAAAGTTAACGCCGGATCCGATATATTTATATAAAACCATTATCTGAATATGAGAACATTGATGACACGAACATATTCAATTTTTAAAAATGTTCATTTCTATGAACTCGTTTAATTTGCAAGGAATGTGCTTCTCAGTACGTCATTTCAAATATTTTAAATAATCAAAATGAGTGTTGACTATACACAGACATAAACCGGAAAGTATTCTTATAGTTATATCTATAGTCTTTCTAGCTACTTGTTATATTCGCTCCCTTTTCAAACTGTTGTTGCATAAATAACGTGCATTGTTATTGAACAAATGGACATCACAAGAGTATAATACTTCTTAAGGCTTTGGGACGCAAGTTTTGACATCACACGAATTGACAGAAAAGACGAAAATTCTAGGGAAAAACGTATTTTGTCAAAACTCGGAGATGGAACAAAGAAACTAAGTTTTACGCCATCATCCTAAATTGTAGCCCGCGTGCAGCCGAATGAAAATCCTCGGGTTTTATTCGTCTGCGAATTACAGAACGGATCCTTGTACTGGTCGTACCGGGATTTGAGTACTTCATTCTGATTGGATGTTTATAACTGGTGCGCTCATTGGCTAAAAGTTACTCGCGCCATGTTCTAAACTAAAAACTACGAGATAGCTTGGAGCAAGCTAATTCTTATAGCCAATGAGCGTATTCGTAAGAAACATAGTAGTACCCAGCTCTCTGAGCGGCCAGTACAAGGATCCGATCTGTAATTCGCAGACGAAAAAAACCGAGGATTTTCATTCGGCTGTACGCAGGCTAGAGGTGATGGTGTTGCTGAAGTGTCTTGTTGCTGCTGTAGCAGCCGGTAAAGGTGGAGTTTTGCTCATTTTCGAGCCTTTTTTGCCTCTTCACTATTAGATAGCATCATGAAGCTTGAAGGTAGCATTTGAGCTGTGAGGTGTCACACTTTTTAGCAATTTTTACTGCATATTTCCACTTGGTGGGTTTCCACAGATGCCAAAAGAAGTTGGCTTTGAAGCTCGAAGAGAGGCTAATTCACTGAGCTGCCAATGCATTTTTAGGAAGTTTTGACAACTGAACCACACTACAAGCAAAATTTTGGCAGAACTCTGTGAAGGCTCTAAACTCTAGTGCAGGAAATGCTGTCTGTTCTTGTCAAAATTTTTTGGGTATCCCAGAATGCATTTGGGTCGTGCAAATGGCAGGAAACATGTTGGGGCAAGATTGGCAAAAAGAGACGGCTGTAGCTCTATCTGTAAACTGAAAAAATGCTAATAATTGCACTATATCTCATTATCATCATCAATCCAGTTTTGATCCGGTTTTATCCCCGTAAATGAGGGTGGCTGGTTTTACCCCACTCTACCAGCAATCTCTCCCACTCCCACTCTCCATCTCACTCGATTCACTTCATCCTCCCTCTTCAAACCAACACTCCTACTCTCCTTCTCCAACTGCGATCTCCATGTCTTCCTCGGTCGTCCTCGCTTCCTTTTCCCTTCACTTCAAACTCCAATGCCTTCTTCAAAACATGGCCATCATCACTCCTTTACACATTCCCGTACCATCTCACTCCATTCGCCTTTGCCATCTGATCCACTGTTTCCTTCAGTCCCAGCATCTCCATTAGGTCTTCGGACCTCCTTCTCTCCACCAGTTTCGCTCCACACATTGCTCTCACCATGACTCTCTCGGTTCTTCTCAAAATTGCCATCTCATTCTCCCTCGAACACCATGTCTCACTTCCATATAACATTGTTGATCTCACACAATGCCGATAAATCATTCCTTTCATCTGCAGAGAGAATCTTTTTGAGTTAAGCAACTCTCTACATTCCTTGAACTTCACCCAACCAATTCTCACTCTTGCCATTACAGCTGCCTCACAACCACCACTTCCATTCCATCTCTTCACACAACTCCTCCACAGATTCCACAAATCCATTAACCTGTTTGTTGCATCTTCCTTACACAAAATCTCTCCCCATTGAATTTGCCATTACTCTCTTCCCACAAATGCCTCATGGATCTATTTTACTTACAGTCTGTTCACCTTCTGCACCACTCACTAACACTTTTGTCTTCCCAAGGTTCATCTTTAGCCCCTTGCTCTTGAATGCCTCCCTCCATTTCCAGAACTTCTCTCTCAGTCCCTCCATCATTTTGCTTGTCAAAACCAAGTCATCTGCATCTAACATTATATAGTATATATAGTATATATAGTTGGGGAGAGGTTCCAGAACACTCCCCTGGCTACTCAACTGTGTAAGGCAATGTTATTATAATTATGCAACATAGTAATTATAAAGCTTTAGAGCCTTCAGCTCAATAATATATTTCAAGAAATTACCTTAGAATATTTATTTACCATTTTAAATGTTTTCTTCATTATTTACAATAAATATACTAATTTGTATTTTAAGGCATGCTGATGAACAAAAGAATCGAACTTCAACAAATTTAACCAACAATATAGTTGAAACCCCAACGCGAAAAGACTCCTTGGCATTTCAAGAAATTTCTGCCAGAGAAATAGCAGAGCAGCTTTCATACCTAGAGTACAAGGTCCTTCGACGGATTCCTGTAAGTAGTGAATTATTTGTAAGATGCTGTTGTGGTGGAGTGAAGAGTCTAATAGGTGATTTAGAAAACTTAAAGTTGGGTTTCTATATATTTACGTTTACTAAAATTCTTTTAAAGGCCGTGGGTTAGTTTACACTTTACCCCTATAGATGCCACTATTGTCCACCTCCAAAATAAATAAAAGAAAAACATTTGTTAAATGATAGCTATAGATTTTATACACTACTAACAGTACTTGTCCAGTAGATTACTTGTGAGATATAATTTTCAAGAGTGTTACATGTACAGTAATAAAATATTGAAATAATTTCAGTCTTGAGTATAGATTATATTATTAAATACATAACTATAAGGAAATTTCTTGGATTCCTCACTCTTTTTTCCCTTTTTATTGAGCTCATTTTTGCAGAGAATTACTGCAATTTCAAATGTAAAGATGCCATCAAGCTGGAATGACCTACAGTGGTATATAATTTCAACTTTGCTACTTGATTAGCCCGAAAAAAAGGTTGCAAAAGGAAGTGAAAGCACAAATTTTTGAGGGATCTTTGTTTTTCTAACCAGTACCTGCAACTGAACCCAGTTCTGTTAGGTTTTCCTAGCTCAACACTTATAATGTTGCTGACATGAGTGAACTATTTAGCAATTATTCCACGAAATCGAGTCGTACATGAGCTCATAGCCGAAAAGGCGCCCTGGATTCTAAGAAAAAAAAGAAACAAAAACTGTTTATAATTAGCCAGCGTGATGGCTGTAAACAAACCAGCAAATAGCAACAGAGACAGTAGAGTTTTGGTAAAAATCTGTCCAAATAATCATTGGAAATACAAGAAATGTCTTTCTTACCATCGAATACTTTCATCTCAAACTTTGTTGCTTTTTTTGTATTCTTTGGGGTTCTATTTTCAATTAAGGATTTTATTTCGTCCTCGGTTGGTTGAGCGTAACACTCCGCCATTTTGACTTTCTCTACTCACGGGATATGAGCTAATAGCCTAGTAGTAGAGGAACCAATCAGAGCGGGCGATTGCTCATATCCAGTGGGTGTGGATATAATAATAGACATTATATTAACAGTAAGACTAAAGAGAATCATTTTTTATTTGTATTTTTTATTACTCGGGCTACCTATGGTAGGCTACGTTGTAGTCTGAAGAACTTTAGGAAATGGTGTAACGATTGGTGATTTCAAAAGAGAAGGGAATGCCCCTTCTCTTAAGGACTGGTTGTATAAGTCCTCAATGAGTGGTGCCAGCTCCTAGGCAAATTCTTTCAACAGCCTGTTAGGTAAGCAATCTGGTCCTATGGCTTTGGACACATTCACTGATAAGAGAGAGATCTAAAGACCTCATCAACTGTTACATACAACTCTTCAGAAACAGGTTGAGGGCCAGTGTGGACTATTGGTGAAAAGTGGTCTGTAAGACTCTCAAAGAACTTATTAATGTCATCTGCCAGAGTTTTCATGTCCATATTCGGTTCCAGGAATTGATGATACCATTCCTTTGATGCAGCTTGGCCAGATAACATTTTGATTAGCCTCCACCAAGTTCTTAGATTAGTGTTCTGTACATCAGCCACCTTTTTGTGATAAAAGAACAGCTTCCTTGACTTGATTTTGCACTGGACTTTGTTTCGCCAAACTTTATATGAGAAAGAACTTTTTCCATGGTTGAAAAATCCCGTATGTTGTTTACGTATCCATGACTTGATCTTACTTGTTATCCATAGGGAGTCTGTTGGATGTTTCTTTACAGTCCATAGAGGAAGAAACATATTAACTCCAGAGATTAGCTCAGACATTAAAAGGTTGTATTTATCCTCACATGATAGAGCGTCCAGAACAGATTGCCAATCATTTTGGGTCATCCAGTGGCCTAGTGCATGCCACTCACTATTGTGCATTTCACGGGTCTTTGATTTGATGACTGTATGCTTTATCGTTGGAGCTATTGGTCTTGCTAGTGTAGCATAGTGGTCTGAAGAACCAATTTTTAAGTAGTTGGATTACATCAAACAGCTTTGGCTTGTTTGTCAAAAACCAATGTAGGATTCCACTATCTCTTGTCTTGTAAACACATATCTCTTGCCTTCAAAGTCTCCCAAAATAAAGGTTTTATAAAAACATTTACATTTTTTATTAGACTAGGTTGGACTAGAATTTGCTTGGTAAATATTGAAAACTTGTGCAACCAATTAAATTGTTTCCATGTGTCAAACAAATTCATAAGTTTGTGCTAGAATCAGTGACAGTATTGACAAATTAAAAATCATTAGAGTTTTGCTACTGGACACAAAACGTGACAGTAGTCAGTGAAATATGCATTGGTTCTCAGAATCAATGCTTGTCTCCCAAAAACTGATTGGTATACTTTCTGGTTTGAAAGTTAATAAACTTACCAGTTCTATTTGACTCATCTTGCCGGCTTGAATTAGAAGTGGATCAGTTTGACTAGCACTTACAGTGTCACTAATTGAAATAGTTCAGAAAACATAATTTGTGCTCAACGCTCAACTTTAACTTATTTGAATCTTGTTTTCTTTCCTTTATGAAACACAGGCAACCCATGGTACTTAGCAGTGTACTTATTGTAAGATATTCAGGTAGCCCGAGTAAATCCCTGTAGACGTCAGTTATGTTTTAAGTGTGGTCTGTAGGTGG
The DNA here is from genome assembly GCA_028564885.2 of Zoanthus sanctaehelenae. NCBI lineage: Eukaryota > Metazoa > Cnidaria > Anthozoa > Zoantharia > Zoanthidae > Zoanthus > Zoanthus sanctaehelenae. The sequence goes on along the minus strand of JAOTRI020111857.1, from coordinate 101 downwards.
ATCTTTAGTTTAACAGTCTGTTCAGTCTGGTTTCTCAAATAAATTTATTGCTCTCTGTTCTGGCATGGCCAGAAATGCTTCAAGTTTTTCAAACAAGACTG